>MJUU01031381.1:0-20211 GCA_002080025.1 Modiolus philippinarum | reverse complement strand
CCAAGACCAACCTACATACCAAATATTATCACAGGGATGAGATTCATACATTTGATGACCCGCGGAAATAACCGGAAATCAGCCTGGCGGAAGTATAGAAATGCATATAATAACGGAATCGGTCAGTATCGGACCCGCGGAAATCCGCGATTCCGCGGAAGTATCACATCCCTGTTATCAACCTACCACTTCTAGTAATTTTGAAATGAACTTAAGCAGAAAAACTTAACGTGGCCACTAGACCGTGGGATTGAGGTCAAGGTCACATGACAAATGTCAGACTGGCATATACCCAAATAAATCTTGCTATAGGACAAATATTGTGAGTCTAGAGGCTACAGTTGCTGAGAAATAGACTTGAATGTAAAAATTTAACNCATATAAACGGTTAAAAATAGGTCGACGAAAAATCTCCAGCTGAAAATTTTCAAATCTCCAGTTTTCAGCTGACAAGTTTATCACATGTATGCTAACATGTCAAGAACATCAAGATGCAGGACATAGATTAGTGATACAGGCAGTAGCAGAATACATACAAGACACTGGGAGATTCAACCTCGGCTCACCAGATACCAGCAACCTATCCTCATCCTAGTGCATGAAATCCATAAAGCACAAAAGGAGACACTCTGTGATACTGCACACAGAGTAAAAAAATGTAGACATGTATTTACAGCACAAAGAGGACCAGTGGTGCCACTGAGGCCATAGGATCAGGAATGGGAGAATGATTTCACTAGAATTCATCGAGTTGGAAGTTTCAGGTTTGTACAATGTATACATTTACATTGTATGTCTCTGGACCTTAGCTACTGTTCACATCTCTGATTTTACATGCAAAGTTTCATGATAGTATTATATGTGTACACGTAAAATGTAGGCAAATAATTCAGTCTTCCTGGGTTGGTATGTTTGTGACTAGAAACTTAATTGCCAAGACCGCACGATTTAGCATTTGAATCCCCCTTTTTTTATTAGAATACATGTTTAAATTAACAGGTGTAAGTATTATTGTGTGAAGCCTTTTTCCTTTTCAGTGTTTATTTCATATTTTACATTTCCAGGGAGGTAACTGGATAACCTCAGCTATTTTGTCTGAAATGTATTGTTATTTTGTAACGCAGCTTGTCAATAAAGAAAACCAATACACTCCATTTCACATGATTTCAAAGCACAAGACAACAAATTCACAAAAATACATCGATATTCATTATGCCCTTTCGACATGAATGTTTGACATTGAGAAATAAAACACGTGTTTACATTTTCATTACCGTTATTGTGAAAAACAAAGACTTTTTCACAGCGTTGAATTATCAATGGAGAATTTTTTTTATCACGCTTAAACTTACGTCCTTTCGTTCTTTTCCGTTGAATGATCAATGACTTGGTATGAACATCTTACTAAGATAAATAAATAATTAGCAAACTCCTTAGAAATCAGTTCAATAGTTCATACTTTCAATGGCAAACGTGACAGCAGTTCTCCGGAAGAAATGCTCCGGATTGGTGCCAAAAATACATTGGGTTTAGCTAAATACCACAAAGTAATTTAGTTTTTACAACGCACCGCATCTTTTTTTTAATTTTTGTTTTCAAGTTGGAGCAGAGACATATAAAACACATCGTATTTGTCTCTGGTTGGAGAAAACACTGTATGAACTGTTTTGTTTCCATTTT
Source organism: Modiolus philippinarum (assembly GCA_002080025.1). Classification (NCBI taxonomy): domain Eukaryota; kingdom Metazoa; phylum Mollusca; class Bivalvia; order Mytilida; family Modiolidae; genus Modiolus; species Modiolus philippinarum. Next base: position 18,531 of record MJUU01031381.1, on the reverse strand, counting down.
TTTTTGCAATTATTTACTTCTCATTGATTTGAGAAGAAAATGTAGGGCAGAGAATCTTCGTTTAAGGTAGTTGGGTGCTTAGATTTTTTTTCATTTGAAATCATTATTTTCCTTGGATGTTTGCAATCCATTGGCGGATCAAAGGGAGGGGTTCCGGGGTTTTGAACCCCCCTTTTTGGACAATCATGTATTTTCTAATGAAAATTCCTTGTGATTTACTAAGAAATACCCCCAAAATTTTCGCGCCTCGTTCCGCTCGGCGATATTTCTCTTCACTTCTTCATCGGAGCTCCCCTTTTCAAATAAAAAACGGTGTCACCGTACTTGTTTTTAAAATAGCTTGTATTGAAAATATCAAATATTTCTATTGAATATACAGGAAAACCGATATTTTGGTGTTTTATTTCAAACCGACCCATAGATGAGGGGTGGAAGGACCTTTTACGAGACGCCGGGATCAACCATTTTATTCAGCGGGAATCAGTCAGGATTAACACTTAACGGGATCCGGGGTTTGCGTTGTTATTTTTCGGGAATCGGGATTGGCAATTTTATTTTTTTGGGAATACGGGATTTGACAGTTATTTCCTCGGGATTCCGGGATCATACCCCTTCTTACCTACCCTCATAGATTTCTTTTTTGTTTTTGTTCACAAGTAAGCTCTTTTGACATACTTTCAGAAAAATGAAGAAAAATGGGTCGTCGACTTCGTTTTCTATGTAATTTGTAAAATGTAAATTCTTTGTAAAAATTTCATCCGATTATCTCCCTTTTCTATATATCCTTTTCAAACTATTTTACTCTTAAACGATCACACCACATCTAATTAGCAATACATGTAAATCTAGTAGTTTGTGCTATTTACCTTTAGTTTCAGTGAAATGATGTAGACATGTTTCACTGGGGATGAAAATAACTGAATATATAAAAAGCAAATAATACCAAGTAGACTCTTAATGGCGGAAAATTAAAGATCTGACTTATTCCACATTTTCATAGTTTGATTTTCTCATGAAAATATTCAATTTTGAGTAGTCAATGAGAAAGACCTTCTGATAATGTGTATTGGGCATTTTCAGTTGTGTTAAAGATGTTTGGAAAATTAAATCACTCATCACATTTCTTTATTTTACATTAGATCGTGACTCTGAAGGAACCTTATTTCCCTTATTTTCTGGATGCAACCGTATCTTGTGTATCTTATCATTTTTAAGTGGTTGTTTTTTAAGTACCAGTATAACGAAGTGGACTTTCTGATTTGTATTAATGCGACACGTGTCCGTTCGATTATTTCTAGTGTTGGTTAATATAAATTTCAATATAGTTGGTACTAATTTGGAGAAGCGAAGTAATATCTGCAACAAACCCGGGGCAACAAAAGCATTTTCGAAATATTTGTTTTGATTTTTTTTTATCAAGTCAAAATTCAAGTCAACGAATAAAGCCGTATAATTTCTTCATTTTTATAATACCAACAGTCTGAGAAATGGCTGTATACACTGGATTCAATGAGCCTGTGAAAATTTCGAAAGTCTAGTATACCACTTTTGCGAAATGAGGGTATCCAGTGTTTGTTTTATTGTATAGCTTAATTTTGTCATTTCATGAAAATGTAAAAGAAATAACAAGAGGAAAGTGGATTTGAAACCTCTTCATTGGTTTTATGACGTGTTTGCAGTTGTCGCGCGTAAATATCCAATGTTGACAGGAATTGAATTTCAAAAAACAACTATTACTATATAATTTTAATTTTAATTACGTCAATTTGATAGGTGAACACCGATCACGTGGCATATCGTGTGAAGTTGCAATTAGGATCCCATGTTCAACGGCGTGGCGCATTAATTTGTAAAAATAGAATCCTGATGTACATGATGTACTTTCATGTAAATAAATTGTGTTTTCTTATATTTCGGTTAAAATGTAATTATAAGAATTGCATTATTTTGAAGATTCATAGGGATTCTGGAAGAGTTGATGGGGCACCTTTTCAACACTTTCATACCCCAATGAAACTTCAAAATAATGCATTCAATTCTTAAAATGAATGATAAAGACATACCACTTATTATCAACCCGAAAAGGGTCTGGAAGAGCTATTTTATTATTTCATTATTTTTTGTATTGATTTTGCACAAAACTTCACTCTGGGAAAATGAACTTATCTTAGGGACAGACCATTTAACCTGAAAGGGGGGGGGCTATGATTTTTTTTCGAAAAAAAAATATTTTAAAGCCGATTTTATGTGAATAAAATATTTTGGCTTCAAAAGTGATGAAAAAAATATCCTGAACGGGACTTTCTGCCCCAAAAATAATGCTTATTTCAAAAAAATATTTTGTTGATTATAGTTTAAAAAATAAATTATTTCAGCTTGTACTTACCACCAACTTGGACATGCGGACAAGTTAATTTACAAGACGGCATATTTTATGACATTTAAGTAGAAAAAGCATAATCTAAAAAAAAACAGAGGCATAAGAAAAAAATTGAAAAATTGCGTGCAGCAATGCAATGGGGCGATGATTTTGGGTTGGGTACAATGCGATAGAACGATTTATGTTTTACACTTAGCAGTCCAACCGATCTAAGGACAATTGTAACTAAAAGTTGAAGGCATATTATTTTCCTGTCGTGGAATCGTGGTATGCCAATGTGCACCTTATTGCAGTCAATTTGTTATTGACTTAAATAAGGCAGAAAGTGCACCTTATTGCAGTCTATTTGTTATTGACTTAAATGAGGCACCATACCGAGTAGCACCTATAGAAATTAAATGCCATTGACATAAATAATGAAATTCTTGTGTCGCACTTCGACGACAGTGATGACGTTACCTGCGTACTGGACCATATTTGTCAGTCTCCACTTCCCAATGAACAGATACGGAGTATCTTCAGTGAAATTTCGCAATTAATAAGTAAGGTTAAAAGGTAGATTTATTAAATTTTGTCAATCCACATGAATTAATAGATTTTATGCGGGATCACGTCCTGTAACACTGAGAAATGATTAAAGTGGGTCTCGAAAGGGACATAGCATGACACGTGTTTGATGCCGGAGACTCCTTGCTTCATATCTAGCAAGAGCTCTCAAGTACAGGGCAATATCATACAGTTATTCAATGTGTAGTAAGGCAATAGACCAGAATATTTTCGAGTTAAAGGAAACAGCTAAGTGTTCTATTGCCCAAAGCCAACGGATGAGGGCAATATAACATTGGTCTGTTTCCATGGAACGAATCTATGGATTACGGACGTACGCACAATACTTATAAATAGCACTGTTTCGGTCAGGGGTGCTGTACAAGGTGGTTGATGGGTTGGTACCGGCACTGTTACCCTCAAATTTCATAGAAAAGGCCAAACGTAAACGCCAGATAAAACCAAAGACTTTTAAAGACCACATAACATCAAACTTGTTGGAAAGGCAGTGTATAAACAACACAAAGGGACTAAAAATACCAGACTACGATACAGTACCAACATTCATTCTTTGTGGAGACCATCAGCCACTGGAATCAACTACATGTACTAAAAAACGTCGTGTGTGCCGATTCTGTAGAGGTTTTCAAGACCGCCCTACAAAACAATAGACAAAAACACCTGCCGGATTCTACACGTATCAGCATCAGAATCAGAAACTTAAACCTGCCCATCGTTTTCTACTGGATTATAACCATGTGCTATTGTGCGCTATTCCCCTACAATGACACTAGGTTCTGTTGAAAGCTCATGACATCCGTCTGAAATCAAATTGCTGTCAAATGAAATAAATCACGACGAGTGTTATATACAGTGCATCTTTTCAGAGTATAGCTCTGAGTCAGTATCAGTCTGTATGATATTGGGAAGGACATTTTCTTCTGTGGAAACATAAAATGTACATTTACATTATTTTTCTATAATAATTTCCATTTTATGTTTATTTTTTATTGGGGTCGGGGGGACAGAGAGAATTCTTTAAGTTTAAATTGTCTTGTGTGGAAGATTACTATTTCGACACATTTTTCCCCTATTGAATTCCTAGTCTCACTTTATTTTAACCCATAGCGACCTTGAGTACAAAAGATTCTTAGCAAGCCAAAAATGCTGCAACATGATGGACAAATATTTTAACAACAGGCTGTCAAGAGCCTGTATCGCTCACCAATGTCGTATATAAAGCACTGTATTCCCAGTCTTCTTTGGTAATGTATGAACATAAAAATCAGAAACTTTTAATAAAATTTAGTAAAATTGTTTAAGCAGTTTCAGAGAAGATTTTTAATTCAGTTTTCATAAGGGTCTATGTAAATCTATGTTACCTGCTGGCAGCTGTCTAACATTATTAAAACACAAAAGAGGGACTATCATACAAAAATATTACTGAAATTGTTCAAGCAGTTTCAGAGGAGATCTTTTTATGCATTTCTCATAGGATCCTACTTTCAACTATGTTAACGGCGGGCAGCCATTTTTGATGAGATAGGAACATAAAAATCACAAACCTTGAAGTGGCCCACCCCGACTAATGCGACTAAATTTGGTTCCAGTTGGCTCAGTAATTTAATGGGAGAAGATCTTGAATTTCATTTCCCATAGGTTCCTATGCTAAACTATGTATATATATATATATCAAACTATGTTCCCCACTTGCAGCTATCTTGGGTGACATATGAACATTAAAATCAAAAACTTTGAAGTGGACCACCAACAGACCATTGTGATAAGTTTGATTATGTCTGATCCCTCTCAATGGAGAAACATATTGTTTTTGTCTTTTCCGTCTGTCGTCTGTCCGTCCTTCAGTCTGTCCGTCAGTCTGTACGTCAGTCCGTCCCGTCCGTCCCTTACAAAGTTTGTGGACGCCAATTCTCCTACATCATTCGTCGGATTTCAACCAAACTTCACAGGATTGTTGACCATCATGTCTAGTTGTACAGATCGTCTTTCCAAATTGATTAAATTATTTTTGTAGGAGTTATGCCCCTTTTTTACTTAGAATTTTGCAAAATTAAGTTGGTGGACGCCAATTCTCCTACATCTTTCACCAGATTTCAAGTTTTAGTTTAATAATATTTTATTGCAAAAATACAGGCAATAAGATTGGACATCAAGTTATTACAACTTGTCAATAGTCCTCTCCTTAAACATATTTACAAAGCAGCAATTTCAATCACATAACAATTCTTTAAACATCTTTTACAAATTTTAAATAAATAAAAAATACATATAATAAGAAGCAAAACAAAATAATTAGACATGACAAAAATAACAGCATTATTGTAACAAGTTATTTTAATGAACAGAAAAGAAGAAGAGTAAAAAATGAAGAAGAACAGGCATATCATTGGAACCTCTTAGTTTGTTTGATATAGGTACAAACTAAGTCAAATATTTTTGAATTCATTTTATCGTCTGCGTCATAATTTCCAAACAATAAAATTTCTATATGTGCCTCAATATTAATTTCATTTAATTTTCTTAATAATTCAGACCTTTCATTATGATAATGAATGCATTCAAGAAAAAAGTGAATAGCACCTTCGTATGGAGCACCACAGATTTCAAGCAAACTTCACCGAATTGTTTTCCATCATGCCTAGTTGTGCAGTTTGTCTTAGCAGATTGATTGGCTATCTTTTGTCGGAGTTATGCCCCTTTTTTACTTAGATTTTTGCAAAATTAAGTTTGTTGACGCCATTTCTCCTACAGGGTTGTTGACCATCATACTAATTGCGCATATCGTCTCAACAGATTGATCGGCTGATTTTTGTGGAAGTTATGCCCCTTTCTGGCTTAGAATTTTGCAAAATTAAGTTTGTGGACGCCATTTCCCACATCTTTCATCGTATTTCAACCAACCTTCACAGAATTGTTGAAATTCATGCTTGTTTTTCATTTTTCTTGCCTGATTGTTTGGTCATTTTTTTTCTTTTTTTTTTTGAGTTATGTTTCTTTTTGTCATAGAATTTTGAATCTCCCACATCTTTCCTAGGATTTCAACCAAATTTAGTAATATTCAAATGCAGTGGCAACATATACAGATACAAATCATCTATGTAATGGGGGAGACATTCGTTTTTGTATCAAAAACACACTTCTAGTTTGGTTCTGATTGGCTCAGTAGTTTCAGATGAGAAGATCTTTGTATCCATTCCCAATAGGGTCCAATGTTAATCTAAGTTTTGCCACCGGTGGCCATGTTGGAAGATGGATCGGCACCAAAGTAACAAACTTGGACAGAATCTCACAAGTTTCATTCCTGCAATGTTTAAATGAAATCCATTCAGTGGTTTTCTAGTAGATCTTTGCATTTCCTCTTAGGGTCCAATCGATCGCTGGCCGTGTTGGTTGACGGATCAGAACCGAAGTAACAACACTTGGTCAGCTTCTCATATGCATCATTTATGCCAAGTTTGATTTAAATCTATTCAACAGTTCTCTACAAGAAGTTCTTTGTATGCATTTCAAATAGGGTACAATTTTGAATTAAGTTCACAGCTGGCGACCATGTTGGATAACGAATTGGCATCAAAGTAACAACACAAAATTGGTCAGCACCTACCATGCATCATTCATGTCATGTTTATTTTAAATTCATTCAGCAGTTCTCTAGAAGATCTGTGTGTGCATTTCCCAAAGGGTCCAATATTAAATTAAGTGCACTGCTGGCGGCCATGTAAAATGACAGATCGACACCAAAGTAACAACACTTGGTCAGCATCTCATTAGCAATCATTCATGCCAAGTTTGATTCAAATCCATTCAATGGTTCTTCTTTATGCATTTTCCCATAGGGTCCAATGTTGAAATCAAGTTCCCCGATGGCGGCCATTTCGGAGGACAGATCGGCACCAAAGTAACAACACTTGGTCGGCACATCATAAGCATAGTTCGTACCAAGTTTGGTTCACGACGGATGCCAGACGACAGACGACGGAAGCAAAGTGACGGAAAAAGCTCACCCTTGCATTGCCAGGTGAGCTAGAAAATTACCAGCGATGCATACGCAGAAGACTCCTTAACTTAAGACATTAAAATATTTTCCAAAACATACACTATATGATATGAATTAGTGGTCCAGCTGTTACCAAAAAAAACAATGACATTTTCAGCATATTGATGTCAATATTTAGATAAAAACATTTCAACAATTGTAATCACTCATGACAGATATGGAACATAAAACACGAAGGCTGTGACCTGCACTTTTTTTCTATAATATACTATATCCGGTTTTAGCTACTGATAACCTTGAGTTGGAGTATATACAAGACTGCCGAATGTCAAAATTCATTCGAGACGATGCCATATTCGCTGTGACTCTGGTCATCAACCTATATATCTTATCACTTTTGCATGGGAACCTCTTCCCTTTTGATAAAAAATTCATATAAAAATAGCTCAGAACCCCCTTGATAATTCCCTTTTCTTGTACTGGATCAGCCGGGAACTTGGAAGGCAAAAGAAAATGACTAGATGTTTAATCAAAGGCTGAAAAAAAATAATGTCAAATCTTGTGCCGCCATTTTTGAGAGCCAAGAAGCAGTGTGAATTACCAAAATGAGCGGAATCGCACATGTTCTAAACAAATTCATATCTCAGTACATTTGATGTTACATAGTAGCAATTTAAAAAAACACATGGGAATTACAAAATCTCTTTGGAAAATACAGTTTCCCACTGGATTTCACCACTTTCCATAGGATTTTGAAATATATTCCCATTGGATTATTATTTCCTGTATGATTTCTTTGATTTCCCATGCGAATATTTATCCCATGGGAAAAAGTGAAATAGTGGAATCCCACGGTAAAATTAATTTTTCCATGAGTTTTTGAAATTCCAATGTTTTAGCTCATCTGGCTATGCCAGGATGAGCTTTTGCCATCTCTTGGCGCCCGTCGTCCATCCGTCCGTCGTAAACCTTTTTTTTTTCAAAAATCTTCTCCTCTGAAACTACTGGATCAATTAAACGAAATTTGGCCTGGATCATCTACAGGTATGTAGTTTAAAAGATGTGTTCAGTTAGTCTGAGGACCAAACAAAATTGCCACTATTACTAAAAATAGAACATAGGGGTAAATTGTTGCTTTTGGCAAATAACTCAAAAATCGTTGTAGATAAAAAAAAAATCTGACAGGTATTAAAATGATTAGCATGACAAGATCTACCTACCCTTCAATTTTGAAGAAAATCTAATTACCCAATTTACAGTTATTACCCCTTTTCCGTATTTTTTTTTTATATATATTTTGATGTTTTAAATTTTTTAATAAAAACAATAACAGATAGAGATTAAATTTAATTTGCAAAAATGTTCAGCATATCAAGATCTTTTAAAGAAAATCAAATACCCATATAGAAGTTATTGCTCTTTATTGGTCAAATTTTTCGTGATTTTATATATTCCGTCTTATGTTTCAAAAACAGTTTGCGATATACGCTAAGTTTAAATTGCAAAAATGTTCAGCATATCAAGATCTACCCCACATGCCTATTTTGAAGAAAATTCAAGTACCCATATAGGACTTATTGCCCTTTATTGATCAAATTTTTCGTGATTTTATTTATTTCGTCTTATGTTTCAAAAACAGTTTGAGATGGAGGCTAAGCTTAATTGCAAAAATGTTCAGCATGTCAAGATCTACACACATGGCAATTTTGAAGAAAATCTAAATACCCATGTAGGAGTTATTGCCCTTTAGTGGTCCATTTTTTGTAATTTCATATACTAGTATTTTGTCTTGTGTTTCAAAACAGTTTGAGATAGAGGCTAAGTTTAATTGAAAAAATGTTCTGTGCATCAAGATCTACCCTCATGCAGATTGTGAAGAAAATCCAAATACCGAAACAAGGACTTATAATGACCCCATTATAAGGCCTTGACCGAAATTAGAGTAATTACTCTTTATTGGTTTAATTTTTGGTGATTTTATACATTCTTTTTCTATATCAAAATTGATTTTAGATGGAGGCCAAGTTAAAACTACAAAAACGTTCAGTATGTCAAGGACTACATTTTATTGAACATTGTCAAGTTTTCCGACCCCATCCAAGGTGGTCACACCATCGGGGAGCTTAGTTTAACATAGGACCCTATGGGGAAAAAAAATAAAAGATCTTTTTATTCGAACTAGACTTGGTCACAAAAGTCCTTAGTTGGCCGCCTTTGACAAAATGTGTATAGGAAGTCCACATTAAATTCAAGATTGCTGCCAGCAGGGAACATAGTCTAACATTGGACCCTGTTGGAAGCATTCAAAAGATCTTCTCCTCTGAAACTACATGGTCAATGGATCCAAACTTTCTTGCAATAGCCCCTTGGTGGTCCCCTTTAAGATATGTCCCGCAAGTCCACACCTCATCCAAGATAGGTGCCAACAGGGATCTTAGTTTAACATTGGACCCTATGGGAAAACACACTCAAAGATCTCCTCTGACACAACTAAACCAGTTGGGACCAAACATCTTTTCAAGTCCTTAGTTGGTTTCCTTAAAAAAGTGACCACCCATCCAAAATGGTTGCCATCAGGAAATATAGTTCACCTTTGAAGAAAATAACATCAAGGTCTATTAACATACTTGAAGATAAGTTATTTGGACTGTCCATGTCAGAGCGAAACAGGCTCTTGAGAGCCTCTTGTTGAAATTGCAATTGTTTGCCATTATATCAAATACAAATACGGTTTTCGTAAGTCTCGTGAAATTCCACACATTTTTGGTTATATATGCTAATTGGTATACATAAAAAATAGTGGCAAAAGATTTACTACAATTAGAATTGCTTTAAATTGAAATGAGTTAGCTGAATGCCTTTGAAAAGCACAGACGCACATTTCTCACCGTTTCAGCTTTTCATCTATTTGAACTGTAGAAAAATAAATAAAGAAGAATCTATGTACAGTCCAGAGACAACAACAACAGCAACAACAAAAACAACAAATGATATAATTTCTTACTAAATTAAATCAAAAACCTACAAAAATTGTCCAAATCTATCAAAATTGCATTCAAGTTGCAAGATCAATGGCTGGATCTGTAGTCTTAATGAATAAAAATGCATTTGAATTGGTTTTGTCCTGATGATATATATCCATACCAGTTTAAATTGAAATGTGTTAGTTGAATGCCTTTGAAGAACACAGATGCACATTTTACCTTTATAACTTTGATTGGAACTTTAGAAAAGTTCACTGACAAGTTCATATGTGTCAAAATCAAGGTTCGTCTAACGGCAGAGGGACAGACAGAGTGACGAGGCAAAAACAATATCCCCGCATTTTCTCCAGAAAAGTGGGGGGGATACACAAGCAACAATCTTCAATACAGCAATAACAACAACAAAAACAAATGGGATATAATTTCTTACTAAATTAAATAATCAAAACGATAAAAAGCAGAAAACTTCAAGTTTTTTTTTATTATCGAAAACCATGGTATGAAAACAGTGAGGGAAATATTTACAATGTTCTTAGATATAAGCTGGAGAGTACAGAAAGGGTAAGTTCACAGTTGGAAATAGAATTCTTTACGTTTTGGTGGATAACAAAATAAGATGCGCTAAGCGTCAATAATCGGTGATTAGTGCACAAAAACTTACATTTTAGCACCGACGGATCCAGCCTTCGAAAAAGGGAGGTTTCCAGACATTTATTGCTATATTTAGAAATCTAGTCACTTTTTGTTAATTTTCGCCTTAATTCAGCACGAAATGTAAGTTTTTTAACCAGAAAAATGGGGTTCCAACGCACGGGCCCCTCCTTCTGGGTGTGCCTATGTTGTAATAAAACGGTCGTATTTTGGACCCTCAAATAAAATTGTCCTGTTTGTAAAGTTTAAAACGGTCTATAACAGTTATCCTTGCATGCACTTGGCATTTATAATGTCCGCAAATAAAACACCTTTATTACGGAACCTAATTTATGTAAACATTGACGTCAGTGACCGAAATTCTATAAGAAATCCACACAATATTATTAATCGTCATAAGTCAATTCGTTGATCAAATCTGTTAATCATTGTAAATCACTGATCAAATCTGTTAATCACTGATCAAATCATGTAAATCATTGATTTAACACCTTTATCTTTGATCTGAAAATGTTCAAACAATGAACAAGGAGCTATTAAAAGGTCAGATTCGTGTATGCTTATACAATTCAAATAGTTGAAAGCGTTGGTGGAATATTTTCATCTATTGTAAAGTGGATATTGAAAAAAAAAATCTGATGGGTTGCTGAAACCCTCTTCACACCGTACAACCGCGTTGTATCATTTTGAGCAAAATCTGTATGATACGGTCAAAATTGATATAAACAATAAAAGGCTTTGAAAGACCAAGGTTATTATATCTATATTTTCATTTTGTTTCTCCGTATTTCTGAGTGGAACAAACTGTTATTTAACTTCAAATAGATCAAAGATTTTGTACAACAGATTAATTTTGCTTACTGTTACATATTTGAAGACATATTTTGATTTATTCAGCACTGAAACAGCAAAAAATATATATTTTCAACTTTTCAATGCAAATACTTCCCAATAGCGTATTGAATTCAAAATTAATTTTATTTTGCGTGATATATCATTCATTTTTCTTACTTTTCATACCACAATCACGAATTTGTGTTCTGTCATTATCGAGAAAACTACGTTCAAATGGAGGTAGTCAGAGAAAAAAATAATACTATAAAAATCAGCTGCATGATACGGTCAAGAGTTGCAATTGAAATCTACACGATACGATAAAATGCTGAATAAAGAACCTATTTTCTTTGTTTTTGCGCAATTATATGGGGGTTTATATTCACGCATGTGTTTCATTATTTCACAAATCGTCTAAGGAAATGTGACAAAGAAGTTAGGGAGACCTATTGCCTATTCGGCAGTCTGTCGTTCCATGTGTCCACTTAAATATCTTATACATGTTTGAGAAATTCCCTCTTTTCCCATGTGAAACCAGGGAAAAAGAAGTAGAATTTCTAAAGCAAGTGGAAGATATCCTGATCTTTAATATTGATACGATAAAAATCAGCTGCATGATACGGTCAAGAGTTGCAATTGAAATATACATGATACGATAAAATACTGAATAAAGAACCTATTTACTATGTTTTTGTGCAATTATATAGGAGTTTATATTCACGCATCTGTTTAATTGTTTCACAAATCAGCTGAGGAAATGTGACAAAGAAGTTAGGGAGACCTATTGCCTATTCGGCAGTCTGTCGTTCCATGTGTCCACTTAAATATCTTATACATGTTTGAGTAATTCCCTCTTTTCATATGTGAAACCACGGAAAAAGAAGTAGAATTTCTCACACAGGTGGAAGAAATCCTGATCTTTAATATTGGTTTAATTTAAGAACATTTTTCTTCCGTAAAATAACCACGATAAAACATAAAGTTAAAAAATGACATTATTTTTGGAGGTTATTATTGTGACGTCAAATCGTTCAGGATTTCCAGATTCTTTATTCTCTAAAAATCATCGATAAACATAGGTACAGAGACCAATTAAAAAACACATATATATATATATATATATATACAATAAATAAACACTTATACATGTATAATATACAATAAGCATAGAACAATCAATATATGTATAACTTGTATTCTAATTATCTGGAGAATTTCGCTGATTAATTCTTAACAACCACCCCTAGTAATATTGATAATGTTTAGGTAGATGAATGTTCAAAATTCAAAAACCTTACCTAAACATTACTCTGAGCCGTCCAATGTTTCTTTAATAAATAATTTATTTACATTTTTCTCAACCGGACTAAACCAATTATACGCGAACCTTCTTACATAAACCGTTCGACGAGAACCCAATTTGCTGCATGAGGGTGATAACCTACACAGTTTCACACACTGAAACAGTTTTTTTTAATTTCAATGTATTGATTCTTTATAACAATAGTTCGCTTAATATTGTTTACGTTCTTTTTTTTTTAAAAAGATTTATATTGCAAAACAAAGTGAAAGCCATCACCGATTTCTGCATCTCTATATATATATTACATAAAATACTCTATTTTCTCTTGCTATGATTTGCCATCTTCCAACTTCTAAAGGCAATCTATGATTAGTTACTGGAAATTTACATAATGTAAGCGCATCTTTATGTCTAGGCACTATGAATGAGGACGGGGAATTATTTGCTAGTTTTTGTGCTACGTACAACCTGGTCATTGGAGGAACAGTTTTTCCACACAAACCATGCCACCTAGCAACATGGGTTTCTCCAGATATGAGAACAGAAAATCAAATAGACCAAGTCTGTATTTCAAGAAGGTTGACTTGAAGACTAGAAAGTCAAAAGAAGTGCAGACGCTTCATCAGATCACCACCTACTTGTTTCCAACATCAAAATTAAACTGAAAAAAAAAAACATGGAAACAGAGGACAAGCCATTAAAAGATATGACGTCTCAAAGCTGAAAAGGAAAACAAGAAGAATTCAGGATTGATATTAAAAACCGGTTTGCCATCCTGAACAGCAGGGATGTTGATCAACTGTCACCAGAGGGTTATTGGAAAGAAGTTAAAGAAATGTTTATTTCATCATGTGAAGCAACAGCCGGAGGACGAAACAGGAAACATCAAGAATGGGTATCACCGGAGACACTGGTAAAAGTTGACAAACGAAAAAAAAAAATGAAAGAAGCCTTGAACAACAACACGACAAGGACAGCAAAGCAAAAGGCACAAAAGTGGTACTCTGAGGTAGAAAAAGCTTAGTTTGAAGAATATTGCTATACGAGATAAGCGAGAATTTATCTCCAATAAGACCTTGGAAGCAGAAGAAGTGGCCAGCAAAAACAACATTAAAGGGTTGTATGATAACATCAGAATGTTAACAAACAAATCCAATAAAGGCGGCATACCAGTAAAGGACAAAGATGGGAACACACTGAAAACACCAGAGGAGCAAATGAAAAATTGGGTTAAACATTTCAAAGAGGTGTTAAAACAACAGCCACCTCCACAACATGCAGATACACAACCATCTAGAGACATATTACCAATCAATTGCAACAAACCAACCAGGGCCGAAATCACCAAAGCTATCAACACATTGAAAAATAACAAAGCACCAGGCCCATATAATATACCGGCAGAGATCTTAAAACAGACAGAGAAACATCAACACAGATTCTGTACGACTTGATTGGTAAGATCTGGAGAGTGGAAGATATACCACAGGACATCTCGTAAAGCTACTGAAGAAAGGCAACCTCAGCATCTGTGATAACTACAGGGGAATAATGGTACCAAGTCCGGCTGTCCCGAGTTCCTATCTTTGTTTACGTTTGTCTTTTGTATTTTTATTGTGGGTTTTTTTCTTGTGCAGTTCCTATTTCGTCCATTGTAGGTGTTTCCTGTTATCTTTTATATTCTATTTTTTATCAGTACCAGGAAAGGTCTTAAACAGAATAATTTTGGAACGTATGAAGAAGGCTATCGATCAGAAGGTGCCAGACAATCAAGCGGGATTTCGCGAAAACAGATCATATTCTGACCAAATAGCCACCTTACGTATCATCTTGGAGCAATCACTGGAATTCAACACATCATTATATGTTGTTTTTATTGACTATGAAAAGGCATTTTGATAGTCTAGATAGATCAGTTTTGTGGAAGCTAATGGGCCATTACAGAATTCATGAGAAACTCATTTACATCATTAAGAACACATACACAGGAATGGAAAGCCGAATAATGCACGAAGGTCAACTTACAGATCCCTTTCACATTACAACTGGGGTTCGACAAGGATGTTTATTGTCACCATTCTTATTCCTACTGGTAGTTGACTGGATCATAAGAGAGAACACGAAAAATAGAATAAATGGAATTCAATGGACACTGACAGAACAACTAGACGACTTAGATTTTGCTGATGACATCGCACTACTGTCTCACAACCACCTACAGATGTGGGATAAGTTGTCAGAAATAGAACAGAGAGCAGCAGAGACTGGCCTTATTATAAGCACAAAGACAAAAGTATTAAAGGCAAATACAAACAGTCTTGCTAACCTTGAAGTGAAATCAACTCCTCTAGAAGACATATCTTGGAAGTGTCATGGACAGAAAAGGGGGATCAGAACAAGATATTAAATGCCGTATAGGGAAAGCGAGAACAGCTTTTAGAATGAGCGGAGAAACTTACAAGCCGAAATGGATGCTCAGGGGTACAGATGGAACGACCTGGTTAGAATGGCCCAGAACCGACCCCGTTGGAGAAGTGTTATTTCTGGCCTATGTGCCTCCATGGCACAAAAGGCTTAAGAGAAGAGAAGCACATCTTTATATGGTAAAATATCTCGTTTTTTTTTAAACTGCAAAGTGTCTTTAAAGAATTTATAAGACGCACCTTTATCAATATCGAAGCTCCATTTTTGCTCAAACTTGTCATTGATTCGTTGTTTTATAGTACATAGTAACTGTGTATTAAAATTTCTTGAGACTGCCATAAATTTCCGTATCTAGAATTATTTAAAATGTTAAAAAACAACGGTAGTAGAATACCGAAGGAACAAAAAAGGGGGGGGGGGGATCCACAAAAATCGAAGTCCAAAGATATGGCCAAAACGAGAACACAGAAAACAATGGCGCCTGACACAAAATAATGACGTTAGACAGACACAAAGCATAGAAATAGAAATCACAACATCCAAAACAAAGGCACTCACAGTGTGAACTCCAGTGAAACTGAGAGTGACATCAGGTGCTCCGGAAGGGTAAGCATGTACTGCTCTGTTAATAGCACCCGTCACACGTAAGTGAGGCATATATGTTTTGAAAGATCTGTTAGGTAGCTGATTGGTTAATGTCATTTGCTAACCCCGAGAGATAACCAATTAAAATTGTTGTTATTCATGAGCATTTATACTCATTTTTAGAATATTCTTTATGATAATATCTAAACAATTTTGACGACAATTTTCCATGCTTTCCACAAACCATTTTCGCCAAAAACTTTATCATACTAGAATGTACTTATGTGTACAGTGAGTAAGCTCCTGACTCACAATAGACCATATGATTAGGTGTTTACAAGCATTTTATATATTGCAAGTTCCGAAATAAGTACTCGTTACTGGGTTGTTGAATACCCTTGATGACTAACAGTCCACCAGCAGGGGCATCGACCCACTGATAATAAATGACTCAATATAGAACTTACTGTAAATGTAGTTTCTGAATATGGCCATTTCGACAACCCATGTGTCTTCAGTGCAGATAAAATCAAAGCAGTTGGAAGACCATAAACCCAGAAATGTTTAAAATTTGACAGAAATGATCTTTCTTGATATTTGGGTTATTGGATGTGGTTTGTTTCCATCGATTTATTCGCTTTTTTACCTTTTTGGGGCCATTTAGGGCTTGCTATATGGTGTGAGGTTCCTCACTGTGTTGAAGACCGTACGGTGACCCCTAGATGTTTTGTTGTGGGTCGTTTTAACCTGGATATGGGATGTTGTCTCCTTGACTTTTACCCCATTTCCTTTCTTTTTCATATTAATGGAAAACCAAAACCAGAAGAGGGCAGCTTTGCGTAAGGGGGAGATACCCCTTAATGAATCTGAATCTATATGAACAGAAATAACAATACCAGTACAAAGTAGTACACAAACCCAGCTGAACCTCACCGGAAACTGTATTTTTATGCTGTACATTCCACCGGAAACTGTATTTTTATGCTGTACATTCCGTGTCTTTGTTTACCACAGTGTTTTCTCTCCTTACCACATTCCATGTTTTAATTTTGTGATTCTATTTACACTTTCTAAGCTTCTATTCAACAAGAAACCCGAAACAAAGAAAGTAGCCGGTCAGCATGTTACTTTAAACTAATATTTTAAAAAATATTAGATAAGACTCTTTAAACGAAACAATTTTAATCGTATCATTGCACAGATTTTTATCGTATCCTGCGTGAAAATGCAGTAGGTTTTTACCGCATCATTTTTTCTCTGACTACCTCCACTTGAACGCAGTTTTCTCGATAATGACAGAATACAAAATCGTGATTGTGGTATCAAAAGTAAGACAAATGAATGATATATCACACAAAATAAAATTAATTTTGAATTCAATACGATATTGGGAAGTATTTGCATTAAAAAGTTGAAAATATATATTTTTTCCTGTTTCAGCGTTAATCAAAATATGTCTCCAAATATGAAAAAGAAAGCAAAATAATCTATTGTATAAAAAACTTTGATCTATTTGAAGTTAAATTATAGTTTTTTTTCACTCAGAAATACAGAGAAACAAAAGGAAAATAAAGATATAATAACCTTGGTATTTCAACGCCTTTTATTGTTTATATCAATTTTGACCGTATCATGCATATTTTGCTCAAAATGATACAACGCGGTTGTACGGTGTGCTCTTGCGTTGGCAAATATTAACATCTCGTGCAAGATTTGGCATCACGCACATGCACTATAAAAGCATTTATCTACTCAAATTTTGAACCAAGGTGAATTTCGTATTTCTTCTGTTCCTTTTGAAACACTTTTGCAAAGAGTTTCATGTATCAGTAGATTACAACATGAACTCATGTATGAAGGGATACACCAAGCTAAAATTAAGCTTCACCCGTATACCAGAAATTTAGCTTCACCCGTATGCCATCCGATTCAATAAGGTTCCGTATTGTGCTCCTATTTAGAATGGTTACCGTTTAATAACTGATTCAAAAGGAACAGAAGAAATGCCATATTCGCTTGGGTGAAAATTGGAGCTGGTATATGCTTCGATTCTTGCATCCGCGGGATGTTTCAATATATATGTAAAACATTGCCAATAGACGCTTAACAGGAGATGTCCTCAATTAAGCAGCTCTGTCCAATTTCTTTTCGGGGTGTATTTGATGTGACAAGAACCTGGGACTAATATAACATTATATTAGTCCCAGCAAGAACTGGGGAAAAGTGATGGACTACTATTCGAAATATCGTAATGCATTACAAAGGTTTGAGAGTCAGAGACACTCGTTAATCTGGAACAAATCCAAAAGGTTGTACATTACTCATGTTGTCGGCAAATTTCTACATGTTAAATGTTATTTTTCGATGGATGACCCAGTAGCTCATGTGGAACAGCCACGACTATCTTGTAACACCAGGCCGCAAACTTAGAAAAGTTTTGTCGTAAAATCATCCAAGACGAAAAAAACATTTAATACATAACACCTGGACCGAAGTGCGACTCGATAATTTCCTTATTATGTCTATGGCATTTAATATGTTTAGATGCAACTCGATTTAGTGTCTTATTTAAGTTAAAGTGCCCCTCATTACAGTCAATTTGTTATGGACTTGTGTAAGCCTCAATTGAGTCGCATCTATACAAGTTAAACCCCATTTACATAAATAAGGAAATTTTGGCGTCACACTTCGATCACAGTGTACAATCCAAAATGAATATTATTGTTTAAGAAGTATATACACAGGACATGTCATCTCTTTTCCGGAGTCTAATTTGCGACAGCGTGGTGTCAAGAGCAAATGTTCA
>MJUU01031380.1:370934-394923 GCA_002080025.1 Modiolus philippinarum | reverse complement strand
CATTGTAGCCAAACTGTTTGGAGAAACGCCACGCTCCATGCAGTAAAAAGACCCCTTCTATATTTCTCTAAAGAGAGCAGACGCACTGGGTGTCGTATGGAATACTAAATTTCCTGCCCCTACCCATTTCTCCCCTTTTCCAGTGGCAATCAAAAGTCGTTACCCCGGTTGTCCCTTCCACCTTTATTTCTTTCTACTTTTATTTACAATGTTTGAATTGATTAACTTGTTCTCGTCCTGATATAGCTGAAATATTGCTCATTGGACGTTAAACTCTAACTAATCAATCAACTACCACTAAAGGCCTACCTTCTAGAGGAAATGTTGAAGTTTTTTACAAATTGCCCTGAAGGCAAGGTCAAAATGTCTACAAGTATGGTACCAGAAGAAAGCTCTCATCTTAAGGAAGTTACATACCAAATATGAACACCCTATCACTAAAAGACTACCTTCTAGAGGCAAGATTAAAGTTTTTTTAAAAATTGCCCTCAGGGCAAGGTCAAGGTCAAAATGTCTACAAATATGGTACCACAATAAAGCACTCATCATAAGGAAGTTACATACCAAATATGAACACCCTACCGCTAAAAGCCTACCTTCTAGAGGCAAGGTTAAAGTTTTTTAAAAATTGCCCTCAGGGCAAGGTCAAATGTCTACAAGTATGGTACCAGAAGAAAGCTCTCATTACAAGGAAGTCACATACAAAATATCAGCATCCTAGCTATTCAGGTCTCAATTCCACAAGCCAGGTTTAAGTGACGCCGACGCCGACGCCGGGGTATGACAATAGCTCTCCGGACATTCGTCCCGGCGAGCTAAAAATCATTTTGAAAATGGAGTTTTTTCCGGTACTTTCCGGTTTATTTTGGTCGTTTTTGGTAGTTTTCGGTTGTTTTTGGTCGTTTTTGGTAAATCGTCGTTGTTTTCGGTAAATCGTTGGACCGGCTTTATAATGTTGGTTCGGTATTGAATTCATTTTATATGCTTTGATAGGTATTTTTCATTAAAGAATTGTACCAACATTTTAAAGAGAAATCTTTTAAATATTTCGCTTACAACACAAGTAATTGACCAATTTCTAATAATCTAGCATTCATTTTTGACGTCAGATATATGATGGGTGTTTTTGCAGTAAAAAAAATAATTTTCTTTAACATTTCAACCAAAAATTTCATATTTCCAGTGAAAGATTGCGAGCTCATATGGTTCCTGACCACAAATTTTTATTCTATTTTTTTGGAAATTAATTTTCTAAAGTTTAATTCTGCAAAATATTCTGATGGATTTTGTTTATACCCCGGAACCGCCGTAAGTTAAAATAAAGATACCAAATTGACTGTTTTATGTAATCATCATAAGGAAATGTACTGAGTAACTGACGTTTTTTTTTCTTTTGTTTAACGAATTTCAAACGAATATCGAACTGAAACAATTTCAATTTGATATTCTTTCGATATTCATATTTCGTTTATTCAGTTAATAGCATTGAACATGAATATAAACGTTGATTTTTCACCACTTGATATTCATTAGATATTCAGTTTTTTTTTATTCTTTAATTCATAACGATGAAAATGAATAGCGAACGATTATCAGACGGTAAAAAATTACCCTTTGATATTCTTTGATATTCAAATCCGTTGTATACTGAATGGACAGTCCGGAAACGAATGCAAAACGAATATCGAACTGAAAAATTGATATTCATCTACGTTGTACATTCAATGAATGGCCCAAAAACGTATTAAGCAATTCCAGTTTGATGTTCATTCGATATTCACATTTCTTTTATTCAGTTAATAGCAATTAACATGAACATCAAACTTTGATTTTTTTTTACCGTTTGATAAACGAATACCCAGTTTGATATTCATAATTTTGCCATTTCGAATGTCGAATATCAAACGTACTTGATCCCAGTGAACAGGGACACCACTCTATTAGTACGACACAGAAAAGAGAAATGAAAACAAATATTCAGATGAACAACACGGACCCAATAAAAACCATGGATGACATCAGGTGCACCGGTAGAGTAAGTGTAACGGTTTATAGTATCCGCCGTGAAATAAGTTCCAAAGGAACAAATTTCATAGCTCGCCCTGTGAAATAATCTCCAGCTGGAAAGTATTTACTGCTCACCTGGTGAAATAATCTCCAGACGGAATAAATCTCATGGATATATCAATAACATTTGTTCCATTTGGAACTTATTTCACAGGATACTATTTTGGCTTACATAACCATCTCCTGTTGCTTCTTATAAGACACTCGCCGTGTTGAACATGTCAATTCAGGTAGTACAGTCAAATCAGGTAGAGGAAAAACAAAACTTAAGCTGCAAGGGAAAGTTCTGTTGTCATGAGGGAAACAGATCCCATACCGGTCCACAAGATCGTAATGTCGACTGTAAAGCTTCTGGTGACTTAAAGTCAAGGGTAACATACCCTGGCTTAAGTAGCCTTTATGTGAGCAACCGAGCTCTATCAAGGTAGTCACTGTATGTATTCGACCACAGGCCCTTGAGTGGCGAATGAGTTGGGAGATGTAAACTTCATATGCTGGCGCTTTTGGAATGTTGCTATAACGAAAAGGGAAGTTTACTATTGGAAAAGTGAAGTAATCGCGTTTGTCATACAGCCTAGTTTGTAGTATACCTTTATTGTTAATTTGAAGATGAAGGAGCGAGGCCGATGTTGAAATATCTGTAGTATCCTTAATTTCGAGCTCTTTTGGAAAATGGAGATTGTTTAAGAGTCTTTGTTAAACATTTTCTCCCTCGTGAAACAGGAAGTTTAAAAAATATTCCCGGGATTTCGGGAAAGAGGCCCTATCAAGACCCCTTTTTAAATAAAATTAAGAAAATCGAGCCTCATATGAGTGGAGAAAAGGTGATAGAATATCATTTATATAGAGGAAGCTGAAATTAAAGGTCTGGACCAGTTTTTAATCTTTATTTTGAAGAAGTCCTTCGATGGATTCAGCCTCATATGAGTGGAGAAACAGATTGTCCATTGGAATTCCGATTGTCTGTTGAAAAACTGGACAAATATATATTGTCGATCAGAAACTCTACATTTTAGTCACTGATTTCCCTGTATATTTTTTCTGTGATTCTGGGTCGTATTTTGTTTTCTGCTTATAATAATGGACTTATATCTTCGTTCGTCGTTCTTACGGGAGAACCATCTACGAATTAAAGCTCTCAGCCGAGATTTCAGTTGTTCAAGAGTGAAGTTAGTATAAAATGTGGCAATAAATATATATAAGTTTTCGATCACCAGGACTGAAATTTGGTTGGGGTTTTATGATTTGAATACTAATTTGTTTTTCTATTAAAGATATTAATAGGTCCTACGTCTATGTCACCCTGCAGAATTGAACGAAACTTTACAGGAATGATGTTTGAGGGCTCTAATTAAAATTGCTCATTTTATTCAGATTTGATAGAAAAAACATGCCCCTCTTGAAACATTTTAGCGATCATCTTGTGTGGAAAATACTAAAGCAAACAGAGCTTACAGGGCTCAAGGTACAAAAGGTGCTAGATCTGACCTTACAATCACTATGCATGGCCCTCTGTACTGAAAGTTGGCACTGTTTAAAAATAATCCTTGTAGCAAGAATATAATTTGATATAATTTAATAATTTCTGCTAAATTATCTTTTTCACTTTTTTGTCTCGGTTGCGACGAAGGCACGAAAAGCGAGATACATCGTCGATGGCGTAAAAGTTTTTAACTATACAGTGGCGGATTTAGGGGGCGGGTGAGCTCCCCCCCTAGGTTGGAAAATATTTAAAATTCCTAGGGGTTTAAAAAAAATTGGGTTCCGGGCCCCCTTTTGGAATTTTTTTTGGTTGGGCCCCCTTAGCTGAAAGTCTGGATCCGCCACTGCTATAAGTGATAGGTCAATGATGTTTGGTATATAGGTTTGTCTTGGGTTGTACATGACAGTGTGTTAAATGGATTTTGTCTAGTGAGCATGTTACATTTTTTGTGATTAGGTTAGTTTGCAGAGAACAATATATGGCTAGTCAATTAAATTTGGTATATTCGTTGGTCTTGTGTCTGCTATGTATTTTTTTCTTCCCAAAATTATGGTCAAGTGATCATATTAAGTTTTTGTAATTACAATTGTATAGTTCGGTTTCTTAGTAAGTCTTAATTGGTAGATCATTGATATTTGGTAGATAGGTTGGCTGGGTATAGTAAGTGACAGCCTGCTATATTGTTTATGTTCTTGACCTAAATTTAATGGTCATTTTCTAGGCAACTATTGACATTTGGTATGTGCATATGGTTTGGTGTTGGGTACTCTAAGACAGTCTGTAATATGGTTTTTGTCATTGACCTCAATTTCACAGTTTAGTGAAAACGTAATATTTCGAATAAGGTCAGTTTCTTATTTATAGTAGGTCGATGATATTTGGTATGGGCGTTGGTCTCGTATAGAACGTAATAGCCTGCTATTTGGTTTTTGTCTGTGATCTCAATTTCACGGTCTAATGAATATGTTAAATGCCGCAGTATCTTTAAGTTGTTGATGATTGCTAGTTCTGGTTTAAACTTATTTTATTTGCATAACAAATACAAATCGGATAAGACACGAGCAGGAACTTGCTCACGAGGTCCTCTCCAAAGTACAATTAATAACCATAATTAGACATGCAAATATACTTACAATTACAATATAATAATACGAAATAACATAAAAAATAAGCAAATAAATAGATAAGTCACATGTGTAAGTGTGTTTGAGTGTGTGCATGAGTAATCAGCTTTTAAACAAAGTAAATTCACTAATCAATGGAAACGTTTAGAGGCTTTAAGGAAAATAAAAACATGATGTAGTACAATTTCATAGTCATCGGACGATAAATTGCTATCTAAATCCAACAATAATTTAGAATCTATATTATGAACGTTCAAAATTCTTGAAATATTATTTATAAGCGTTACTCTTGCTTCATTATATAATGGACGATGAAGGAGATAGTGATCGACTGTCTCCTGGTGATAACCACATTGACAAGACGGACTTTGAACAATATTAACACTATACAAGTCGCTATTTAAAAAAGACGACGAACATCGGAGCTGTGTTAAAATTGTGTTCTCTTTTCTAGGACCACTATAAAAATGCTTCGGAACTGTAGAATATTTATCTTGTAAAGCCATCTTGAAACTTGAAGGGCTATCAATATTTCGTACGTTTAAATCCAAGTTGTCCCAAGATCTAATTGCTGATGGGGAAAGGGAGTCTGTAGTGAGGGAAAGTCTACAGAAGGGGATTATAAGGTCGTCGCCGTTACGTAAAGGATAAACAGTACTTGGTTGAATAGAAGGGGGTATTAATTAAGATAATCAGGCGTTCTCTTGTAATATATAGAATGAAACATTTTAATTTTTTTCCTTACTTCTAATGTTTCCCAACCTACTTCTCTATAGAGAATTTCTGATCTAGTAAAAACAGGCAAACCAGTAATAATTCTATAGCTGCCTCCCTGTGTAGACTTTCTAATTTGTTTGAGTTTACAATTCCACAATTTCCTCAAACTTCGGAGGCATACTCGAACATTGGTCTTATGTAAACAAAAAAAATTTTTTCTAGGTTTTTTTCCACCTAATCTAAATGTTAATTTGCGTAATACATTTAATTGTTTAGAAACTTTTGTAATGATATTGTCTACATGCGTATTCCACTTAGCATCATTACTCAGTGTTACACCTAAATGTCTATGCGTACTGCTGAGGCTAATACTTTCGCCGTTTAAGACGAAATATAAATTGTTCGGAATGTCATTATTAGTGATCATCATAATTTCAGTTTTATTCGGATTGAAACACATAAGCCATTTTTTCGACCATTCATCCAGTTTTTGTAGATCATGATTAATTACATCTATAACATAATATAAATCAGTGTTTGAAAATCCAAATGAAGTGTCATCAGCAAAAAGTCTACACAGGGAAAACAGGCTATCCGTAATATCGTTGATATAAATAATAAATAGCAAAGGTCCAATCGGGAACAGAACCCTGTGGAACACCAGAATTTACAGTACATAAATTAGAACATGATTTTTTTTATCAGAACTCTTTGCTTTCGTTCACTTAAATAACTTTTAAACCAATTTAATAATTTACCAGATATTCCATAGGAATATATTTTATGTAGAAGTCCTCGATGCCATACTTTGTCGAATGCTTTGGAGAAATCGCAAAACACGAAACAACAAAATTCTTTTTTCTCCAGAGAATTCAATATAGAGTTGTACATCTCTAAAAGTTGGTGAACAGTTGACTTTTTGGGCAAAAATCCTGTTTGGAATTCATAAAAAAGCTTATTACAGTGTAAATGGTTATATACATGTTTATATAAACAACTCTTACCTTAATTTTACCAACACAACTAATAAGGGATATAGGTCTATAATTAGACGGAAAGGAAGCATCACCTTTTTTAAAGATAGCAGTAACATTTGCAATCTCCCAGTTAGAGGGATAGATGCAATGGTCTAGAGAATTATTAAAAATATATTGTAAAGGAATAGCAATTTTTTCAGGGCATATTTGCAGCATTTGATGACTAATCAAGTCCGGTCCGAAGCCTTATTAATTTGGAGAGTTTATCAACTATTTCAACAGTATAAAACCCTTTATTGGACTTAGTCAACATTTTCATGAGTTTCCAGTATGTTTTAGGGCAAGACGCGTTTTCCAAAATAATATTGTCTAATTTTTTTTCAAAGTTTTCCTTTGCTAATCTCTTCAATTTTGTAACTTTATTGTGCTGTTTTTTATATTTAATAATATCCGAATCATTATGGAATTTGATTACCTTATTTCTTAACCTATCTCGAAAACGTATTTCTTTTCTAATTTCACTCGTAAACCAAGGTTTGTCTTTCCCGCGAATTATAACCTTTTTTGAAGGAATACATTCCTTCGCTATACCCATAAAAAAATATTAGTAAAATTCTCACACATTTCGTTCACGCTTTTGTTAAAAAACGTATCTTCCCAGTTTACCTCATTAAGCTTTTCAACAAACTTTTCTTTATCAGCACGATCATATATCCATATATTTCTTTCGAAAGATTTACATGCCGGACGGGGGCATTTTAGAAAAGCAACCGCGGCATGGTGGTCACTTACACAAATACATCTGCATACAATGACACTAACGAGTCCGAAATTAAAATTGGGTCCAATAATGTCATTGTACGTTCAGTATTACGAGTAGGTTTAACAATTAACTCGTATTACTCAAACGTACAGTGACATTATTCCGTCCGACATTGCTAGTTCTGCCATATTACTTATACCTTTGACCTTAATTTCATGGTCTAGAGAGCATGCTTGTTTTTTTCGCGATCTATTAGTGGTAGGTCGATGATGTTGGTTGGTCTTGGTACTTCAAATTAAAAATAATATATATAAAACAGACTCTGGACTTTTTTTTCTTCAAATTTTGGGTGTATTCTGGACTCAAGGGGGTAGGGAGTAATAACCTCTTTTATGTCCCTTCATTTCCTAGAGAATTTTGGAAGCTGAGCGAATATAGTTCTATAGTTTATAATTCACTTGTATATGTCTTTCAGATATAGTTCCAGCCAACCAGGAAAGATTAGTACCGAAGCTGTCGAAGTGAGATACAAAAACATTAAAGTAGAAGTATGGATGAAAATGCCTATGGTTTCGATCCGTCTGAAAACTGCCAGAATTTAAGTCTTGACCAGAGTTTATACATCATTGGATATGAAAAACCATGGTTGGAACGATCAGCTATTCACCTGAATTCAGATGACGAAGACCACGATTTGGAAAATGTAGAAAAAGACAAACTTACAAGAGGAAAAAACAGCAGCATCTCTTCACTAATCAGCTTAGAAGACCGGAGTTCGAACTCCCTTGAAAAGTGTGATGACAAAGCGAACACTGGGAAAACTGATTCCGATGGTAAAACCCAACAAAACCAAAAGAACAAACGAAAGCATAAAAACAGAGAGAGATCGAGAAGCCCAAATAGATATAAAGGTGATTACAAGAATCGTTCTACTTCACACAAATCCCGGAAAAAGAGCTACGGTAAACGACACAAAAGTGAATCTAGGGAAAGACCAAAACATAAACATAAGAAAAAAGATAGGTCAAGTGGTTCGTCGAGAAGGCGTAAAGGAAATGTTAATGGCACTTCAGATGACAATAGGGAAAGAACGTCGTAAGATAAATGTACATGCAACAGATCGCAAAGGAGTCACAGGAAATAAGAATGATGAGATATTCACTGTTTTTTTGTGCACTCAGTAGTCTATTAAATGTTTTACAGTTTTACGTGACACCAAATCTATGTTAATTTAAATATTTCTTAAATGTTTCTGTTACTGTATCATCAATAAAGCTTTCTGTGTAAAAGTGCTAGAGGTACTAGAATTTCTTCTTTCTAACAAGTGTGTATTCAGTAAAAAATTCCGATGGGCGTCATGTATTTTTTAGAACTTGGTGTTTTTCTCTTATATGAACTTTGGTAGTCCATGATTTCTTTCACCTGATTAAAAAACATAATGCACAATTTTTAACATTATTACGCATGGACACACAACAATATATTAAGATCGCTTCTTGACAGGGGTGTTTGTAGAGGAATTCGTTGAACGCACTGAACTGAGAAGATTTTGCATTTGATTGTATGTTTTATTTTTATGCAGCCAATCAAATGCAAAATCTTCTCATGACAATGCCGTCAGTCAAGTATTCTTCAAACACCGTCAATCAAATGACAATGTGTAAGAGTGTTTCTTGTCCTTTTCCCCATGCAGTCTTTTTGAATGCCGGCTTGGATTGTAAAATTACATCTGGTTGAAATGAAACTTTTGCCACTCGCTTGACCGTAGCAATATTTGTTCTCTTTCAGCGCTTGTGCATATTTCGGTGTATGGTCTTTCAAATGTTTTGATTTCATCCACACTGAGGAGACATAAGTTGTCGAAATGGCCATATGAAGAAACTTTAATGTATCATATTTTATTTATGACTTAGTACCGCTGCCTCTGCTGGTGGACTGTCGTCCATGGTGATATTCACCAATCCAGTATAGTTAGCATAGGATCCGACTCCAAAATTTCAATAAATTTTGTTTAAAACTAAGGAGTATCTCCATCGTGTAAAGCTTTGACCTTGGCTACCTTTGGCCTTTTTATTTAGATATTATTGGTTTTTGTTCTGTATTAGCTTTTGATCATATTTTGGTTTATGGTTTTCCGAATGTTTTGATTTGATCTGAAAGTTGCCAAAATCAGTGACCATATGCAGAAACTCACTGTTGCAGTAACTTCGGTATAATACAACTATTTTTGTTATTTACACCACACCACTTCTTAAAACGGGCGCATTACATTTGGGCAAAATCATATGCGTGACAATGTCACGTTTCGGCAAATAAAATTGTAACGTTTGGGCAAATCATTTTTTGTTACATGAGTCTTCCATACTTGTAATTACATGTAAGAATAGGTAAATTAATTATTGTTAAATTACTGTTCAATCTTTAAACGTTTTCTCGCCCCTATAAAATTTAGGTAAACTTTGGTTTTAGTTATAGAGAGTTTCCATACATGGAAGGTTTGGAAGTAAATATTCAGTGTTGCACCACAGGATCGAAGATGTCATGATTTTGCGGATTTTGTGCTTAAAATCTACATAAACGAAACTAACTTTCCACCTCAAATCTGGGCAGAAGAACCATCGGAAACAAAAAGAACCAAGAACGGGGCTGAGTCCTTTCACGCACATTTGAACGAACAATTGTATACATCCCATCCGACAATATTTATTTTCATCGATGTTAAATTCAAGTTACAATCCACAACTTATATCAAAATACGAACTATTGAAAAGAGGGTGCCTGAAATCAGAAAAGAGAAAGAACAGGTTGAATATTTCATGGACATGGACAAGCGACGAAATGCAAGGAACTACACCAGAAAAAAAAATCGTTAAACAGGTACAGATCTAGAACGGATATCCTCTTCTATGGATGTTTTGTTTTGGGTTGTTTTAACCTGGATATGGGATGTTGTCTCCTTCGGACATTTACCCCATTTCCTTTCTTTTTCATATTACCTTAACTTCCATGCGATGATGATACTATCTTCTTCACGTGTTCATCGTTTTATAGAGTCAGGTTTTAGGTGCTTTTAAGTCAGATTTAGTGCTTTTTTTATTGGATGATTGAACTTAAAATGAAGCGGTATCACTTTACATTTTTATCATGCATTTCAGAGTCTTGCTATTATTTTATGAAATGATATTTTTTGCCCAAACGTTACATTTCATACATAAGTTTTAAGCCCAAACGTAATATTTTTCTTTGCCCAAACGTATACAAATTTTTGCCCAAATGTAATGCTGATTTGCCCAAATGTAAAACGCCGTCTTAAGACGCAAGTATGACAATATTTTTGAAGGCCCTTTTAAACGGTATCAAGGTGGAGGTTAACAGCTTAGAAATAGGTTTTGTAGAACATTTTGCATCAAGCATAGGCACTCGTTTCTTGATACAGATAGCCAAACTCAGTTCCCCATGATCAAAGGAAAGGGGGATGTGGAGATACCAGTTTCATTTTTTCTAGAACTAAATGAGTATTAGCTCAGTCAATATGCTGATCATTTAAATATATACTTACTGAATATATAATATAGTTGGGTTTTGTTACGCTTCCCTCACCGCAACAGTCAACATACCAAATAATGGATCAGAATAGGAAACTTTTGCACCATCTTTAGGCCTTTAAGTTATTTGAAAAAAAAATCAAAACAAAACAGTAACTTCGGTATTTTATTATTTACTAGTATTTGAAAAGTTGCAAAAACCCGAAGTTAAGAATTCCGTATAAGTAAGGACGATATCCCTCGCGCAGTGCTACCATCCCGATCTAATATTGGCTTTACGTTTTGGGTTCTCCTTCCATCTCTTTTATGTGATTTGGGTAATCAAAATGATTTGATTTTTGTGTATGCACTGAAGAGACATAATTTCGAGATCTAAACTACAATTTTATATTTTGTTGTTTTATAAACTTCGAACTTATTGCATAGAATATTTTCTAGCAACTATAATTTTATTGCCCTTGGCACTTAGAGGAAAATATATTTTGATGGCAGGGTTGTGTTGTTGTATGAATGAAAACATACATCGATGAAGATACCAAGATTTTTTTAGATACATACAAGGAAGACGTCTATTGGTTTTGAATTCAGTAGGTGAAAGTCACATATTGCAAAAGAAAAACATATTCTAGGACGCCTTTATGGATGAAAGCTTCACCATTAATAAAATTTAGGTCATCAATGTATTGTCAGAAATTTTTTTTTTTCGTTCATTCCTCTGTTGTTTTTAATTTGAACAGATATATTAAGAGCTGGAAGCGGACGTATCTATAATATAGTGAGCTTTATAAGTCATTTTGATGATTGAATTACAATAAAAAAAAATCTTTGATCTAATGGTGGTAAATTTCATGGAACTTATCCCTGTAACAACCATACGTAAAAAAAAACTCTTCCATGACTACCTCTGGCAATTTTTTTTTAAATATCAATAGTCAAGGAAACCATCGAAGTCAACTTTAATATTGGACTAGCAATCATATCAGCTCAGCAGATATAAGGTTATTTCCATTAACTCTTAAACAAATCACTTAATTTTAAAATTTCTAAGCTATTTCAGTTATTTAATTGTAAAAATCCTTGATTCGTACTTGAGTTATTTCATTAACTCTAGAAACTACTGCATATGGAATTCTACCTTTCTAAGCATGCAATTCCTAGTGCAGTTTAATAGTCATTTTCAATAATTTGTTAACAAACATCCTAGATTTGTTTTACAGAAAGCTGAACTAAAAAGCCAAGTATATAGAACAGACTCTTTTGTTAACACTGGACTTTGGAACTGCATGGTAAATGCGGTAAATGCGAACACCTGTTGCTGAACTATTTCCTTTGAAAGCAGTGAATTGGAAGGGTTCGACCCCCCCCCCCCCCCCCCCATGGAAACCATTTTTGAAAGGTCCATTGTCCAAAATTGTATTCTGTTTGGCCAGGTAGTTTTACATATCTTATAATGTGCTTTCCAATAGGGTCCGATATTAAACGGTGTCCCCCCATTATTTCCATCTCGGACAAGATAGCACGCATGCCGAACACATTTCTCAAAGAACCATTGAGACTCGGCTTGCTTCCAATTAATTTGTTGTATCAGGATCTAGGTCTTTGAATGAAGAGGTCCTGGCTGTCAACAGATACTAAATAGTGGCAGAACCTCACTTTCTCAGTAAAAATATAGAATGAGAAACCTCGGTCGGCTATCTTTCTGTACCAAGTTAGTTTTGTATGGTTCAAAGTGGAGATAATTTTAATTAGCATATCAATAACCTCTTTTGATATTTAAATGAAACTTATCTACCCTTTAACTATATATAACTAACTTGGAACAGGATGATAGTTGACCGAGGTTTCTCATTGAGTATAGAATTTATTGTATTCTTACTTGTAACTGCCATTTTGTGAGAGCAGAAACAAACTTCCTCCTTTCTTGCCCGTCACTGGCAAGCTTCTGCAAAGTGCACAGGTCTTCTGATGTTCTTGAGTCTCAGTTTCAACTGTACGTCTCCAGGTTATGTTTAGTCTTCAATTTTGCGCTTTGTTTTAGGTGTTCAAAAAAGACAGTTTAACATGTGTCATCGTGGTCTTTGCATAAGACATGACCTAGCCATTTTCACATTCGTTTTGTTATAATTGTGTTCATGTTTTCTTGTTTGCTTCTGTGGAGGAGGTCCTGATAACTGGTTTTATGTCACCGATATATAATTATAGAAGTTATCCTATCATCTTCCTCAAACTTCTTGTGTGGAAAGTTGTGTTGGTCTTTCTGTCATCTTCCAACATTCGGACCCCAAATATAGCAATATAGGCAGCTATTGTAAAGTCTGAATTTGGTGTTCTTACTGTCCTGATCTCCAGACATTTTTGTCGGTTGTTATATACTGTTCCGGCTTTTGATAATCTGTTCTTAATGTTATTTTCTGTACTGCCGAGGTATGTGAAGTGTCCCGATCTCCAGACAATTTTGTTGGTTGCTGTATACTGTTCTGGCTTTTGATTGTTATTTTCTGTACTGCCGAGCTATGTGAAGTGTCCTGATCTCCAGACAATTTTGTTGGTTGTTATATACTGTTCTGGCTTTTGATAATCTGTTCTTAATGTTATTTTCTCCACCTCGATCAGTTGTTACTGTGCTGCCGAGGTATGTAAACTGTCCTGATCTCCAGACAATTTTGTTGGTTGTGATATACTGTTCTGGCTTTTGATAATCTGTTCTTAATGTTATTTTCTCCACCTCCATCAGTTGTTACTGTGCTGCCGAAAAATGTAAACCTGTCAGTGGATAGTAAACATTGATTGCTTAGAGTTGCTGATGTTGGTCAATACCTATTCAATATCATTACTTCTGTCTTGTATGTGCTGATCTAAAATCCAACTTGTCCTTCACATTTCTGGAGGTGTTGGCTGTATCTTGCATGCGGTTATTGGTGTGCGATAATAATGCAATGTTATCGGATCAGCAAAATCCAGATATTCGAGAAAGGAAGATTAAGGTGCTTCGTCTGATGCCTTTTGATGTATCTCTTGTTGTATGACACACATTTATGGCATGACAGCATCGGCGAACTCCTGATTTGAAATACGTGTCGCTGTTGTTACCGACCCTGCATAAAAATCAGGCAAAAGCTTTTGACAACTTCTGTTAGATGTTGCATTCCATTTGATTTTACTATTTTGCAAAGGCTGTCTTTGTGAATGCTATCAAAAGCTTTCTCAAAGTATATAAAGTTGATAAATAGCCGTCTTTGCCATCCAGTGAACTGCTCGATGATGTTAAGAAGTGTAAAGATTTGACCGATGAAGCCCCTCCCAAGGGCAATCCCTGCTTGCTCTTTTCTCAATAAGTTGTTTATGGACTATGCTATTCTTTGATGACAATTGCAAGTTTCTTACTTGGGATGGAAATCAAAGTCATACCTCGCCAGTTGTGACAATAATTAAGCGCGCCCTTTCCTTGGTAGTTTGATGATGGTTCCTTAGTTCCACTCATCTTGTACTATGGCCCTTTTCCAGATATTTCAAAAAGAAATGGATGTATTAAGGTTGAAAAATTATTTATTTTTTCACGTGTATCAACAAAATATTTTTTTTTCAAAATTAACATTATTTTTTTGGGCAGAAAGCCTCCTTCAGAAATTTTTTTTTCATCGTGTTGGCAGCCAAAATATTTTTTCACATAAAATCAGATCCAAAATATTTTTTTAGAAAAAAAACCATAGCCCCCCCCCTTCCAGTTAAATGGTCGGTCCCTTATACTTGATCGTACATGATTCAGAAATGAACAGACAATAAAGGGAGTTCATTAAAATATCAATATACCTTTAGGCTATACATTTTGAATCGTTCAAAATATAAAATTTTCTAGCACATTTTTTTTTGCAGGACAAATATGTAAGGGATTTCGGGATTGCTTATTTCAACAACAGGAATATTATAAACTTCTATGACCAAGTTTGGTTCCATTTGGCTTCAGAGAACATCTTATACATGATTTCCAATAAGATCCAAAAGATCCAATGTCCCAAGCTGGCGACCTTCTTGGATGTAATGCGGACATGTCGGACACAATTTCCAAAGGTACGCCAAAAGACTATTGTGACAAATATTGGTTCAAATTGTCCAAGTACTTTCGGACAAGATCTTTGAATATGTTTTCCACCAGGGTGCAATGTTAAATTCAAGTTCCTCGCTGGCAGCCATCCTGAATGAAATGTGGACTTCCTGGACACATTTTTTGAAGGGGACCACCCGTGGACTTTTGTGACCAAGTTAGGTAATGACGACAGATGCCATGTGATTGAAAAAATCTTACACTGGCTAAAGCCAGGCGAGTTAAAAATACTAAGTTCAGAGAACAGCTGCGAGTGTTAAAACCCAATGCAGAAATACAAAAGAGAAGATGGGCAAGGTTTGTTATGTTCTACAAGATAAATGGTTGACAAGGAAAAGAATAGCCTATAAACAACACCGGGCAACTTGGATGCAACATGAAACCCAAGAGCGTGCCAAATTTTAAAATATCAAAAACAATGCACAAAAGATGTCATTCTTTGCTAGAACTGCGACTGCGAACTTACTGCCCCTTGACATTTTGTCTCTGACCTCGAGAACCAAGAGGGTACCGTTTTAAACTTCTTTTTTCTGTACACGATTCATATGGCTAAATGTTTTCTACTGCACCATGTAAAGAGTAGCTATTTGTCGTGTAGTATATAGCAGTTTACCCATAAAATTTGTTACCGAATAATCAATCCTACAAAATATGAAGAACCCTGAAAACATTCTTTTTACTAACAAGCGGCTCAGACGGAGATTGTATGCTCACCTAAAAATGCATTTGAGCTATCAATATAATGACCAACAAGAGGCCCTCAAGAGCCTGTATCGCTCAACTGGACCATGGCTGATTTAAGGAGATTAATTGCATTTCCAATAGGGTTCAGAGTGAAAGTTTCTTTCCCGGCAAGAGGCCAACTTGGATTGGATGCAGACATGCAAGATGCAAATTCTGAATGGGACCACCAAAGGACTTTTGTGATCAAGTTTGGTTCCAGTGGGATTGGTTGTTTCAGAGACCTAATTCTTTTAATGAAATCTAATATAAACTGTGCCCTCACTGGTGGCCACCTTGGAACGGGTAATGACCCAAGCGACACAGTTTTTTAAAGTTGACAACCGAAGGACTATTGCAGCCAATTTTGATATCATTTGGGCAAGTAGTTCCAGATAAGACTGTCAGTGTCAAAGATGGGA
Organism: Modiolus philippinarum; assembly: GCA_002080025.1. NCBI lineage: Eukaryota > Metazoa > Mollusca > Bivalvia > Mytilida > Modiolidae > Modiolus > Modiolus philippinarum. The sequence continues at coordinate 379,003 of MJUU01031380.1, read as the reverse complement.
TAATAAGTAACATCTACAATGGCTGAAAATTGCAGTCACATGCCACAATCTGCCAGGGAACTAAACAGAAAAAACACAAACAAGACAATGACAAACGTAAACAACGATAGGAACTTGGTACCGGCACTAGCAATTTAAGCCAGCGGTAGCGTTAACCCGGTTTATGGGTACCCAAACCTCCCCTTTATCTGTCCCGTTTCCCTATAGAATCATAAACATACGAATAAAACCCAATACATGGAGACTACTAACTCCATGACCAAAGGAGAGAAAATGAAAATACGTAATTTTGAAAGATGCATGGGTCAAGGGGTGCACGCCGCTAAACTGCCGACTAGCTCAAGGAGTCTTGTCTGCTGATAAAACACTGTCGCACTACGGAAGAAAAATCAGACTCGAAACTTCCTGCAGGGTTTGGTCAAGAATCATCATATATTTCAGTAGACATCGGCAGTATCAGTGAGAGGCCAATATGTGTGTAAAATTTTTAGGTCATTAGATCTCAAAGCAAATTTTAGGGACCGACCATTTAACCTGAAGGGGGGGTTATGGTTTTTTTTTCTGGACAGAAAATTTTTTTCGCGCTTCGCGCGAAACAAATTATTTATTTTTTTCAGGCGTGTCAACAAAATATTTTTTTTTCAAAATTAACATTATTTTTTTGGGCAGAATGCCTCCTTCAGAAATTTTTTTTCATCATTTTTGCAGTCAAAATATTTTTTTCACATAAAATCAAATCCAAAATATTTTTTTAGAAAAAAAACCATAGCCCCCCCTTCAAGTTAAATGGTCGGTCCCTTACGAATGCAAGCAGAGTATCTTGTCAATATCCCCTATTACGTAAAGAATGCAAGTTACGTGCCAACTTTTCTGGATCTTTAATCAGTTTTTTGGGATTTTTTAACATTTCCGTAAAAACGAGGATTAGAAATGCCCATAGTAATAAGCTGTTTGCGAGTAACGCCATAATTAGATAAGTTTGGCAGTGATAGCAAGGTTATACGTTCATTAAAATCGTCAAGGTTAGAACAAACACGTGCGAATTTGTATAGACCCCGAAGGATGGAGCTAGAGGAATGTCGTCCATTTTATCATATATTTTAGTTTTTATTTTACCCGAGTCAATAATGATAGTTAGATCCAGGAAAGGGCCGTATTTTGAGTTATTGTTAGCTTTATCTAATTTCAGATCTTGTGGGTAAATGATGTCTACATAATCTTAAAACTGGGGATTGTCGATAGTAAGGATATAATCCAATTATGTGGAAGAGTTGTATAAAGCAGAGACATATACTAGTACTAGTGTCTCTGTAAAAAGTGTGGAAAAATCACAACTGTTGACGGATGAAACTGGTCTTTGAATAGATTGTATTTATCTAAAACTTCAATAGAATATTTTACACTCCAAAAGTAATTTACACCATAGTTCTGATAAGTTTTTTCACAGTATTTAATAACCAACTTCTTTATACAAGAAAGTGAACTAGTTAAATGGATGGGCAAATTAGTGGTAGAACACTTACTAGAGGCCGAAATAAAACGATGCTTGAATGGTTTTTTGTGAAGCTTAGGAACCAAGTACATAGGCAAGATGTTATATTAAGGTGAAGCTTAAAGCATTTCTGTTAAACATTTTTTCCATGAGGATCAATGTTAAATTATGGTTCCCACTGGCGGTTATCTTGGATGAGGTATGTACATGAGCGACACAATTTTGAAAGGGGCCACCCAAGGACTATTGTGACCAAGTTTGGTTTCAATTGGCTTAGTGGATTCAGTGGAGAAGATTTTTGAATATTTCCCCATAGGGTTCAATGTTAAACTTCGGTCCCTGCTGGTGGCCATCTTGGATGAGGTACGGACCTGTCAGATACCTTTTTGGAAGGGACCATCTAAGGACCATTGTGACTAAATTTGGTTCCAATTGGACAGGTAGTTTCTGAGAGGAAGACATTTGAATGCGTTTTCCCATAGGGTCCAATGTTTAAACCATGTTCCCATGCACTGGCGGTCATCTTTGGTGAGGTACGGACCTGTCGGATACCTTTATTGGAAGGGACCATCTAGGGACCATTGTGATTAAGTTTTGTTCTAATTGGATTAGTAGTTTCCAAAAGAAGATCTTTGAATGGGTTTTCCCATAGCGTCCTATGTTAAGCTAGCGGTCATCTTGGTTGAGGTACGGACCTGTTGGATACCTTTTTGTGAAGGTACAATCTACGGGCCATTATGACTAAGTTTGGTTCTAATTGGACTAGTAGTTTCTGAGAAGATCTTGAATGTGTTTTCCTATAGTGTCCAATGTTAAAAACTATTTTCCCTGCTGGCAGCCATCTTAGATGAAGTACCAACCTGTCGAATACCCTTTTTTGGAAGGGACCATCTAAGGACCATTGTGACCAAGTTTGGTTCTTATTGGACTAGTAGTTTCAGAGATCTTTGAATGTTTTTCCCATAGGGTACAATGTTAAAACTATGTTCCCAGCTGGCGGCCATCTATGATGAGGTACGGTCCTGCCAGATACTGTTTTTAAAGGGGACCACCCAAGGACTATTGTGACCAAATTTGGTTCCAATTAGCCCAGTGGTTTTCAGAGATCTTTGAATGAAAAGTTTATGACGGACGGACAATGGACGCCAAGTGATGGCAAAAGCTCCCCCTGCCATAGCCAGATGAGCTAAAATATTTTTCCGATGGGGTCTACTTTTAGGCAGTATCCTCCACTTTTCTTCCATGTTTTTCGTCAGATCCGATAGAAATGAGCAACCTGCCATATAACATTCAAATACAGTTTCGTTTTTGCTTCAATAGTTTCATAGCAGATGATGGAAATGATTATTTTCCCATCGTGTCCAATGTTAATCCTTTTCAGAGCTGACAGCAATGTTTTTCATTTCATCTGATCAGGACAAAATGAGAAATCTCTGAAATAAGGACTTTCCATACATCATTCCTGTAAAGTTTGAATTTGCTTCAGTGGTTTCCAAGGAGATGAAAATGCGATTTTTTTCCTACAGGGTCCATGTTTACCCCAAGTTCTGTGCTGGATGGCCATGTTTTTAGTCGGATAGGCACATGAGTAGTCTTTTAAAGGACCTCCCATACATAATTCCTGAAGAGTTTCGTTAATTTGCTTCATTGGTTTAAGAGCTGGAAGCGATGTTTTTTGTTGGTTCTGAACGAAATGAGCATTCTTGGGAAAGGACCTACCATACTTCATTCCTGTAAAGTTTGGTTGAATTTTTTCAGAGGAAAAGATGAAAATGGAAAGTTAACAGACGACAGATGCAAACATGATGGCAATAGCTCAAACTGACCCTTTGGATTAGGTGTGCTAAATTAGAAGCTCAAAGACCCAGCCTGTATCACTTACCTGACAAAATGCTTCTATGCCACGACCAAAAATGATATATTTTACCAATGGGGTCTAATGTTTAGCTATGTTCTCCATTAGCACCCGTGTTTTTTGTCTGGTCCTATTGAAATGAGTTATTTTTGTCCAATGCTAAACCAAAATTCTGTGCTGGCAGCCATGTTTTTTTATTGGATCGAAAAGAAATTAGCAATCTTTAACAAGGACCTTCCATGCATCATTCCTATAAAGTTTGAATTTGCTTCAGTTGTTTCAGAGGAGAAGACGAAAATGTGATTTTTATGATAAGGTCCAATGTTAAACCCAAGTTCCACACTGCTGCAGTTATGTTTTTAGTCGGATCAGAATGAAATGAGCAATCTTTCTAAAGGACCTTCCAAACATCCTTCCTGTACAGTTTGGTTGAATTTGCTTCAGTGCGTTTCAGAGGATAAGATGAAAATGTGATTTTCCCTTGATGTCCAAAGTTAAATTTAAGAGCTAGTGGCCATGTTTTAAAGTTTGGTGGAATTTGCTTTAGTGGTTTCAGAGAGGGTCCAATGTTAAACCAAAGTTCTGTGCTGGCAGCTATGTTTTTGATCGAATTGAAATGCAGTGAGCAATCCTTTTAAAGCATTTAAGTTTGGTTGAATTTGCTTCAGTGGTTTCAGAGATGAAAATGTGATTTTCCAACAGGGTCCAATGTTAACTATGTTCCCTGCTGGCAGTCATATTTTTAATTGGATTGGAATGAATGAGCAATTTTTGTTAAGCCACCTTTAGTGCATCATTCCAGTAAAGTTTGGTCGAATTTGCTTCAGCTGTTTCAGAGGATCGATTGATTGATTGAATATTGTTTAACCTCTACTGAGCAATATTTCAGCTATATCAAGACGAGAACAAGTTTGTTAATAAATAATCACTTTGGGGTATGGAAAGGGTCATGGGACAGGAAATTCGTCTTCCACTGGAAAAGTAGGGTGAAATTGAAAGAGGCAGGGAATTTAGCCTTGTAGCTAATCACCTACGGACCACTCAAAATAGAGCTTGCTACAAAGGTTCTTTAACGTGCAGGAAGCATGGCATTTCTTCCAACACACGGACCTGAGTTTACATCCCATCCGAAAGATGGGTTGCATATTTATTCATCCCGCACAACCATGGACATCCAGTTTTGGAGGGGTTGTACCCCACACCCTGGAATACCGGTACTGGGTCCTATTTCTATATCCCGGGGTTACCTCGGGGTCTTTTCAGAGGAGAAGATGAAATATGATTTTTCCCATAAGTGTCCAATGTTAAACCCAAGTTCCGTGCTTGGCTGCCATGTCTTTTATCGGAACAAAATAAAAATCTTTATAAAGGACCTTCCATACATCATTCCTGTAAAGTTTGGTTGAATTTGCTTCAGTGGCTTCAGAGGAGAAGATGCAATTGTGAATTTTCCCATAGGGTCAAATGTTAAACCTAAGTTCCACAGTGGCGACCATTTTTTTTGTTGAATCTGAACTAAATGCGCAATCTTTGTAAAAGACCTTCCATACATAATTCCAGTAAAGTTTTGTTGAATTTGCTTCAGTGGTTTCAGAGGTGAAGATGAAAATGTGAAAAGTTGAACAGGAGATGGACCCCAAGTGATGGCAATAGCTCAATCTGGTTTAAGTCCAGTACATAGTATAATTGATCATCCTGTCAAATTACTCTCCAGAGAAGTTGGATCAACAAGATCTGTTGTTGCAAATTAGTGTCAAAATAGCATCAACAAAATTTGACAATGATTGGCGTGATATACCCGGTAATCTATATTATCTAACAATCCAACAACATTATACTTATATTCACTTTGTGGTCTTTAAGGAATTATTTCAACAAGGCCTACCACTGTATAATATGTCTGAATATTACCACTGTATAATAATGTCTGAATATTCAATGTGTTACACTTCCAATTAACAATTTTCACAAAGCAAAACAGTGTCTTGCAAACAAGCGAAATTTGAACAGAATCATCAAGTCGAAAACGTGATCTTTCCCATAGCATGTATAGGGTCCTATGTTAAACCTAAGTTCTGCTCTGGTGGCCATGTTTTTTTATCAGATCGGAACGAAATGAGCAATATTTGTAAAGGACCTCCCATACATCATTCCTGTAAAGCTTAGTTGAATTTGCTCCAGTGGTTTGAGAGGAGTTGATGCAAATGTGAAAAGCTAACAGACAGACGGACAAGCGATGGCAATAGCTCAAACTGACCCTTTGGGAATTTAGTTTTAATATCTTCTAACTTGTGGGAGAATATCTAAATGTTATTTGAATTTGAAGCAGTACCATAGTTTATTGCCATCAATGTTCATCAAAAATCTTAATAGTAGATGACTTATATATTTCTGTTTGAAATATATATCTCCCAGTATATTTCATACTCATTGAAATCTTTAAAGATCAAAATATGATAACAATTTATTTGACATCTATTTCGCTTGCTTCTTGTTATGTTTCTTGGCAAATCTCATATTTCTTAGGTACTTTGGATCAACCTAAAAATAGAAAAAATAATGCTTTAAAATTCTATATACCTGGTATGATAAAACCATACATCCACAACATAAGAGATGAAGACTTTTTGTAACATTGGACTTATAATATATAACAGTTGGGCCAATTAAACTTAATAGGTAGATTTTCATCCAACCTCATGAAAAAATATGGGGCAGGTGGGAGGAATTTATTCTTTATAATTTATTTTTGTAGAAGATCTTGTCAGTTGTTCCCTCTGTTCCGTTTGGGCGTTTGGGACTGTGTTCCAAACCTTTCCAATAACGATAATGCAACTCAATCACTGGTGTATTCTCATCTATATCACCCGATACAAGGTCATTATAGGTGTCAAATATTGTCTTTGAGTCGTTGAAATTGGAAGCAAATTAGCTTTTCTTTGCAGTTAGACCTGCAACAACTCTCCCGCATATAAAAACAGTTTTGTCAACTACCGGAAATGGCAACGTGTATGTAAACAGAAACTTATATTGGATACGGAAACCAATTAAAATACCAGAATTTAGATGTAACTGATTTCTTGAAAATAAATTAATCTCAGGAGGATCAATTTTCTGTGTAGGGGCAGGCGGGGATGAAAATCTACCAATTAATTTTAATTGGCCTTATAGAAATCATAATCTTATTAACACAAAAGGTCATAGATATTGAGCAGATCATAAGTTATTTATATTTTTTTAACCAAAATAATGTTAGACCATTGTCCCTATGTAGTTGTTGCTTGCAATAACAACACATCTTGGTAATTGGTTTGTTAATATGTGGCCAAATCAAGAGCCTGGAGGACATGCAAGTCAAACGACCATGCGCTTTGGCCAAGATACATTATAAATTCAAATCTAGAGATTTTTATAATTTATCATATTGAAATGCTACAATTAACAGTTATTCAGATATGTAGTATTCCATCTTTTGCTTTGTTGTCTAATTGAAATACACATATCTTCTTTTTACACAAATCAAGCATTTCATGAAACACATTGATTCATGACAACAAAAGTCTATTTTAACTTACATGTAATTTGTTATCCCTCAATCATGGATTGTGCAAGTGTCATACATAAAATCTTTTTTAAACTTGGAAAACAAGTTTTTTTTTTCTCAAACTATTAATATAAGAAAAAAGCCACTGATAAAAATGAAATTTGCTTGTGACAAACAAAATGAAATTAATCCATATTAAGATCAGATGTTTTCTTTGTTTTTATACCAAAAAAAATGCATTTCCATCTTTTGGCAGATGCAACATTTTTTGAGATTCAAACTGTAGGTGAAATATCATATAGAAGTCCTGAAGATGTAACATTACACATGTTACAGCATCAAATTTGTAGTAATTTGTGTAAATATCTAACTACTTGGATATACATTCTACTCTCATGAAGTAGTTGAGACATAACCAACCATATGTTACTGTTATAATCATATAAGAAACAATGCAAGTTTTTTAAAGGACCTAAAAATTTAGTGAGATAGCGTCGGCCATTAATTAGAATATAAATGTAGATATATATTATATAAATGTTAGAAAAATATCACATTACAGTTGTGACAAAGTACAACTGCTAATGGATCTTTTCTGTTTAATGTAGGCCACCTATAAGAGCTGAGTCGACATTGCTCTGTCAACCAACCAATGGAACATGGCCAATTACTGGTAATACTAAAGCTTGATTAAATTACTTTTATTACTATCATTACAACACCCCAATATAAGCATATAACACAAAACAATACTTATTTTCATAATAATGTGGTTTCTGTCATAAAAGATATCAACTGCATATTAGGTCACAACAAGAGGAAAGCTGTCAATGTGACAGCAAACCGGGTTTTCTTTCACATTGACAGTAAATCTTACACATGGGTTGACCCTGAATATTTGAAATGTCCTTATAATTTTCATTAATTTTCAATGTTAAACCTCCCACCAAAGTAGCCTATTTCTGAAAGTTCAGCAACTTGGATTTTAATCAAAAAGGAAAATAAAAGTACTGTGCACACCTCTGATACAGGTACAAATAAAAACTTCCTGTCTACTAAACTGTAGGTAAAGGGTACCCAAAGTTCAGCAGCTTGGATTTTAATCAAAAAGGAAAAAAAAGTACTGTGCACACCTCTGATACAGGTACAAATAAAAACTTCCTGTCTACTAAACTGTA
>MJUU01031380.1:333768-344996 GCA_002080025.1 Modiolus philippinarum | reverse complement strand
CTCATAATTTGGCCCCAAGGGGTCGAATTCCAATTTTTAGGGGACTATTCCCTAGTGGGTCATATACTCTTCCATGATGCCAAATTTTAAGTTTCTATCTGTTGCAGTTTCAGAGATATGCCTTGCCACTACAGACGTACGTACGTACGTACGTACGTACATACGTACGTACATACGTACAGACGGACTGCATTACATGATCCCCCCGCTTTCGCTAAGCGGGGGGATAATGAATTAGATTTCATGTGCTATACATATGATTTTGTCTTTCATTTAGATCTGATTGGTTATTTGTTTTCTATCAGCTTTTATACATTTTTCATGTATAGAAAATAAGTGTTGCACACAGCTCTATATAATATGAATGATAATGTGCTGGTAAGGTGAGCTGCAAAGGTAGAATATATGATTCCGAATGCCAACAGTGATGAAAATCATCTTTTTGTACCTGTTAGCATCGGAAATCCAGCAAGGTCTAGGGCTGGATTTGACCCATTCTGTTTTGTCATCTATGGCTACACCGCCTTCACTGTGTCCAGCTCCCTAAACCACTCGGCCACCTAGGCTAAAAAAAAATATAGTTTTCGGTAACTGGGTCATTCCTCCTTGTAGGATATCTAGAGTTGTAGTATAGTGCAAGATGAACATTATGGTGGTTTGGAAATAGAAGATTGCAACAGATAAGATACATAATGTACACATAGAAAGTAGTGTTGCACACAGCTCTATATAATATGAATGATATATATACAATGCATTTTTCCATTTATGCACTTCCAAATGTTTTGATTTCATCTGCACTGATGACAAACTTGTAAACTTGTAGAAATTGTAATCTTTACAGTAACTTTGGTAATTATCTAATTATTTGATAAGTGGTTGTGAATTTAAAAAGTAAACAAAAAATATGATATCATTTTTGTTTGGTTGAGGGTACTAATTTATTTTTTTTAATACAAAATGCTTGTAAAGATATAATTTTCAGGGAGTTTTTCTGGGCTTTATAGTTATAAATGAATTGCATTATTATTTACATGTATATCTTCCATTATTAGAAGATCCATAATGGAAACCAACATTGTTTTACAAACATTTATCATGTTTACTTTATGATATACCAGTAAGTTGTTTTTTTTCTTGTCATATTTTTCAACCACTGTCTGGTTTTGAGGACAATATAAACATGTTTTCGATTTTAATGTTACAGGATTATTTGGAAAAGCAAAGAAAAAGATATTGGGAGAGAAAGATCCGAGTGATTATGGAGACCAGAGTGATACAGTCACATCACACTACTCTGTCAACTTAACTAAAACTGGTTATGAATCCTCTCTGTGGGACCCTCAAGAATTAGGTATATTTCTAGTATTTTCTACATTAACATGCAATAAATGAGTTGAGTTTCATACCCTGAGAGTTAAATCAAATGAAACAAATTCCACATATATATAGATTAAAACCTGCAAAAAAAAGAATTGTCCGCATCGGCTAGGTCTCTTGCATTAATTAGTTAGAGACTCGTTCTTAGGAGCTGAACACATTAATTTCACATAGAACGTCTATGAAATAATTTGCTCTGCTTTGCTATTTTTTGTTTATTAAAAATTGTGAAATATTCTGTGAGTGAAAAAAAAATTTAATGCGTATGAGCTCATAAAATTTCAACATTTTTAGACAAAAAATGATGGGTAGAAAAAAATTCATATGACTGAGGTTATTGTAATTTTTACACACTATAGGTATTACAAGAAGCCACACTGATGTGTTCAAAGCACAGAGAGGAGCAAGAGTTGATAGATTTGTTGTAGAGACTAATAAACTTATAATAAGGCTTGACAAGTTGACAGGGACTAATGCCCCTACAGATGCCGGGAAAAGAAAAGGTAACTAAGAGCCTGAGGGATCTTCAGTAATCTATCTATTGATATAATAATTTGTTTAGATCATAACATTTATAAACAAAATGCCATCCATCATGAATGTTTGTTATAACAAGCCAATCAAAAGAGTAAAACAGAATGACAAAGTTAAAGGTGGCATCAGAGTTGCCGTCTATGATCCTCACAGACCAAATTTTTCATTTTTGTGTGCATCATTACTTTAAAAATGAATTCAGGGAAATCACTGATTATTTAATCTTTACTCTTATGCCTTGAAGTTATGGTGTTTAGGTGTTGACAAAAAGCATATAATTCATTTTTTGACAATTTTATTTGTAACATCATACTTGATACTAATACAGAAGTATAGTGCTTTAGTTGTCTTACTTTTAGCATTTGAAAAATCTGTTGTACCATGGATGCCAGATAAATATGTTCAGACGTGTCCAGATTGCTGTCGTAACTTTTCACTCACCAGACGTCGCCATCATTGTAGATTATGTGGAGGAATAATGTGTGATAAATGTTCACAGTTTCTACCTCACACTTTTGCAAGTAAGAATGCTATATTATATTTTGAGTATATACCGGTATAGAAAACCACAAATACTTTTTGGTTGTTGACAAAAGAAGAAAAATAAATAATTAATTGAATTATGGGGTGACATGTTCAAATATACACTTGATCTTAGAGTTGGCAAAAAAGCATGTTCTCATGTTGCATTTTCAAGTGATTTTGAAAAGCATTCTGGAATGGGAAACATTTGTTGGTTATCTCCCTGTACCAAGTTAGTTAGATATGGTCAAAGTGGTGATAATTTTAATTAGCATATTAAAAGCTTCTTCTAATATTGAAATGTTTCACATTGTTCTATTCAGTATATCTTTAAGTATGGTACATGTATCAATTCATATTTGTGTTTATTTTGTAGAAAAGTTGACAAATCCTGCCTTTGAAACACCTGCTGAGGTTGGATTTTTAAAGAGAGCTGGAAGTAACAGTAGCCTTAACTCCTTAATGAGCCCTGAGGGGGAACCTCATATACGTACTTGTCAAAATTGTCGAAAGTTATTAGAAAGGAGAAATCAACAAATTGAACAGCGTACCTCTAAACCACCAGTAGTTCTTATGTATGAGGTAATGTTCTACATAGTGTTTTCATTTGTATTTGAAAGTTGCTGCCAAAAATTTTGAAGGGAGATAATTCGTCTTTGAATATTTTCTGGGAAAAAAGGGGAGGAACCCTGTTAGGGTATGTTCTCTTAAGCAGCTGCTTGGATTGAGAAAATGTTACTAAAAATGTAATTTACCACCTGAAGATTTGTATGAAGTAATATGGTTGCTCCTGAAAATTTTTGTTGCACAGTTGCAGTATACCACTAGCATAGTTGCCAACCTCTGAGAATACAAAATCATGTAATTACACGCTTCTTAGTTTGAAAATTTCAGGTCTAAAAAATATTTTTAAGGCATAGTTAAAACAATTAGTGCTGACAACTTTTATGATAATCCATTGTTGTTTTTTGACAGATTTGAAGACATGTTTGTGTAGTTCATAGTCATAACACTTTTTTTTTTACTAAAAATGCCCTGTCACTATCCACATTACTGTTGGGAAGTACAAGTAAGGCCTTTGCTAGCCTAAATAATAGTTGGAACTATTTAGATCTAGTGAAAATGTCTTCTAGTTCTTTCATAGCCCCAGAATGTTTCAATATCAGTGTCACTAGCAGTCTGGCAATTCATCATTTGATTTGATGTCAATTGATATTCCATGAATTGCTCCAACATTATGTTCAGCAATAAAATTTGAATAAAGTACTTCAGTATACGTGATTTTGTCATTTAATGTAGTTTTGGAAGATGCCGAATTGGAGATATAGATTTTTACTGGTCTTGTGCATTCAACAATTTCATACGATTTTGAGTTTTTGCATGTCGAATCATGTCAGCCTTGGCTGAAGATCCTATGTAAAATGCACAAACAAACCAAATGCATGACTTGTAACCCTGTCACTCTCTGTTTACCACTTAAACTCGGATTCCCAAAACATCGATGTAGAGAAAATATCTTTTCCTCATAGACGTTAGACCGAATTATCTGTCGTTTACAAAGCTACTTTTATCATCTATGTTCATCTTTTACTGATCTGACTTTTTATTTTTATTTTTTATTTTTTATATTGCTTTGTGACAAGCAATATAAAAAATAAAAAATAAAAATAAAAAGCCAGATCAGTAAAAGATGAACATAGATGATAAAAGAGTCATAAAAGTAGCTTTGTAAACGACAGATAATTCGGTCTACTTAGGTTCGGTAGTTGAACACGACGGTCCAGAAATTGACCTCTTCCTTCGACTTGACATTTCGAAACCGCTGATTCGATTTACCCTGAATGTACCATAAGAACTTCTCTAATACTTTTCAAAATCATCGCTAAATGCCAATTGTTTTCAATAGATACCGATCGATTACTTGATAGAAAAACCCTGAGTAATACGAATAGAGCGGTTTGACTAATAACCGAATCGCTGTAATGACCAGTAACGTACTTGATCGCGTGTGTTTGCGTGTGAAAAATGAACTTTGCGTGTACAACCGTGTAAATCAACTTTAGCGTGTAGAACGTCAAAAAAGCGTGTATTACACGCGAAAAGCGTGTGAGTTGGCAACTATGCATTAGGATTGGGGGTATATCTGACTGCTATTTATTAAAAGCTCTAGTGGTATTTGTAAACTTAAATTTTAGATTTCAGATTGTTTTAAATTTAAAATAAGAATCTTTGACACAAAAGGACAGATAATGACAGATTGATAATAATTTGCCTGTTGGCTCATTCTCAAGTATGTTAGTCAGACTTGTGTCATCTGGTTTTGGTTCCATTTCATTGATAAATTGACATGTTAAGGCTTTGTTTTAGGTCCATTTCTTAAAGTTCACATACTTAACTCACTAATATTTGGTATGCATTATAGAACTTGCCTTTCTGTCATAGTATTTCATACAAAAGCCTCAATATTATGGTGATAGAAATGATAAAAAATCTTACTGTATGGTTGTTATATTTCGCGGGGTATTAATTTTCGTGCTATTTGCGTTTAAAACGATAAGTGCAAAAATTTATACCCGCGAATATTTCACTGTAAGCCTGAATATAATGGAACATAATGACTTTAACTAAACATCCGCGAATATGAAACCCGGCAAATAAGTCCAACATTGAAAACCGCGAAAATTTTGTACTGCGAATATAAAGCCCTATACAGTATGTTTTATTTATTTATTAGCAGTATATTTTTAGAATAAAGGTAGTTCAGGTGACTAAAAGTTAAATGATAGATTTTTGTGATTGAAAGTATTCAATATTTTAGTACAAAATCAATAAGTCACCAAACTTGTTTTTCCAGGAGAAGCTGCCACAACTACGAAGATTTTGACCTTTTTGTCCTCATCTGCAACACAGAGAGGGGACTTAAAAATGCCTGGCGTACATCTGTGCATCTGTCCGTCACACTTTTTGTAAGTGCTCACATGCCTAAAAATTGTGACGGATTTTCATGTAATTTGTACCAAATGTTAATACCACTTATACCTTGGTCAAAGTTGAAAGTCAGCCTAAAGGGGTTTGACCACAATAATTACTCCATTATAAAAAAAATGGACCTTGAAAGTGCTTTCATGCCCACAAATTTTGAGATGTTCATGAAATTTATACCAAATGTTTTATGCTTCCACAAAGACTGCTTGACTGGCAGGGGAGCCAGGAATTCTATTCTTTTTAATATGATCTACATAAGGAGATAATGCAATTTTTATATGAATAAAAAGATAGATTTTGTCGAAAATGTAGTACATATATAAAGTATGTTAAAGAAATCGCTTTCTTAATATGAAATAAGAAAATAGGAGTCACCGTCATGTTTTTGACAAAAAAAATTTTTCCCTTATTATAAAATGGGAGTTTTTCAAAAAGTGACATATTTTGTACATTCACAGCATAAATGTTGCTTAATTGATTTTATTAATAATGAATTAATTATTCAAAATCAATTTTACAACATGTTAATGGTAAAAGTCCAGTTTTCATCAGATATGCTAAATGTATGCACAGTTTTAGACACCTGAACCACCTGACACTGCCATGGTTTACCGGGTAGGCATAGTAATCAGTGCAGTCTTATTTCAATACATATGTGTGAAAGTTGGAAATATCTTTAATTAGCCATAAGTAGACAAACAAAGTTTCTTCTGCATATTTACTTAAATAAGTTTTGTGGTGTTGATAAATTTGTTATAATATATATATTTATCTATTTCAGAATTTACAGGCCTACATAGAAAATGCCCAAATGTTACTAACAGAATTTATGCCAATGGTTGAATCACTAGGGTAATTGTATTTAGTGTTTAGTTTAGACCTTCCCATTAAATAGTTATGATTTAGCTCACCCAACCCAAAGGGTCAGTGTGACCTATAGTCATCACTTGTCGTCCATTGTCTGTCCATCCATTGTCCATTAGCTTTTTTACATTTTAATCCCTCTAAAACCACTGAAGCAAATTTAACCAAACTTTACAATAGTGATGTATGAAAGCTTCTTTAAGAAGATTGCTAATTTGGTTCTGATCCAACAAAAAACATGGCTTTAAGTGGAACTTAGTTTAAAGTGGAACCTTAAGGTGCTCTATAACTATTGAAGCAAATTTCACTAAACTGTAATAGAATTATGTAGGGAAGCTCCTTTATGAAAATAGCTCATTTTGTCCCCATTCAACAGAAATATTTTTATATTAGATATGGAACTAAGGAAAATAAGTAACATATGAGATTCCTGCTAGGCAGTCTGTTTGATGGTTGACATGTTTCCCCAAGTAGATTGGCACCTTCAGGACCTGTTTTTAGTTTGTTTAGATGTTATCTTTAATACCTCATTGTGGATCATAGTGAAAGATGAATATTGAAAGATGACTATCTAAAGATCCATTGGTAGCTCAAATTCAGACGACAACCACAAAAAAATATTGGTTCATGGCATAGTATTACCGGTACATCTTGGTATGAGTTTTATTAACAAAAATTAGTCTCTAGTCTTTGATATTTTTTTCAATTTATATAAATGCAATATATATAGTTTCCATAACGAAAACTGGTTGATTATGAAATTTCTGACATCGAGTTCAATAAATTTTTCAAATGTTTGAAAGCAAGGCTTGCCGAGCTTTTAAACATTTGCAAAATTTATTTATCGAGATGTGAGAAATTTCATAATTAATGTGTTTAAGTTGTGGAATTGTTTCTCTAATGATTGGATGAAAAACACCGAGGATTGTATTCCGAATGAATTTGGCGGGAAATGTCACGAAACTTGTTCTCCTCTCTAGAGAGGAGAACAAATGTTTCCACACCGATCAGGAAGTGTGAAAACTGGATAGAAATTAGGGAAAATACATTAACATTGTATTTAATAGCTCTTCATTTGTCCACACACACTTTTGTTCTATGATAACTTGAAGGAAAAGTGTGACAGAATTTGAGAGAAAATTAGATTGATTGTTATTGTTATCAATTCACTTGATGCAGTACATCAGCTAAAACATTTCACTTACTACTAGTTCAATATTTAATTCATTTGCAATAGACATATCAAATGGAATATTGAAAAAAAGAATAAAATACAGTGATAATCAGGTTGGAAAGAAAAACTAGGTCCAGCTATAATTACATGTCTATGTTTATTTTACAGTTGCGGAGAGTCTACATATAACATGTATACAGCCCAGCTATAATTACATGTTTATTTTACAGTTGTGGAGAGTCCACATATAACATGTATACAGCCCAGCTATAATTACATATGAAAAAGAAAGGAAATGGGGTAAATGTCAAGGAGACAACATCCCATATCCAGGTTAAAACGACCCAAAACAATGTTTATTTTACAGTTGTGGAGAGTCAACATATTACATGTATACAGCCCAGCTATAATTACATGTTTATTTTATTTTACAGTTGTGGAGAGTCGACATATAACATGTACACAGCCCAGCTATAATTACATGTTTATTTTACAGTTGTGGAGAGTCCACATATAACATGTATATAACCCAGCTGTAATTACATGTTTATTTTACAGTTGTGGAGAGTCCACATATAACATGTATACAGCCCAGCTATAATTACATGTTTATTTTACAGTTGTGGAGAGTCGACATATAACATGTACACAGCCCAGCTATAATTACATGTTTATTTTACAGTTGTGGAGAGTCAACATATAACATGTACATAGCCCAGCTATAATTACATGTTTATTTTACAGTTGTGGAGAGTCAACATATAACATGTACACAGCCCAGCTATAATTACATGTTTATTTTACAGTTGTGGAGAGTCGACATATAACATGTATACAGCCCAGCAATACAGAAGTAAAATCCTCAAGTTATATGAGAACATTGACAGTGTCAGGTATGGAAAATTTCCATGTAAATAAATAATAAATCAAAAGGTTAAGTAAGTTACATTTATTAAGTTATTATTATACCCCCGCTCCGTAGGAGGGGGGTATACTGTTTTACCCTTGTCTGTCTGTCTGTCAGTCCGTCTGTCCGTCCGTCCGTCCGTCCGTCCGGAACATCTTTGGTCAAGGATTTCTCAGCTTGTGTATGTACTAATGATTTGATATTTGGTCTGAAGCTTAAGTATGATGAGTTGTAACGTGTCTCCCCATTTCAAGTCCGTAACTCATCTACTTCCTGTTTGACGATTACTTTGATTTTTTTCCCATTATAGCCATATATTGAAATTTTTCGTCAAGGATTTCTCAGCTTGTGTATGTAGTAATGATTTCATATTTGATCTGAAGCTTAAGTATGATGAGTTGTATCGTGTCTCCCCATGTCAAGTCCATAACTCATCTACTTCCTGTTTGATGATAACTTTGATTTTTTCCCATTATAGCCATATATTGAAATTTTTCGTCAAGGATTTCTCAGCTTGTGTATGTAGAAATGATTTGATATTTGGTATGAAGCTTAAGTATGATGAGTTGTATCGTTTCTCCCAATTTCAAGTCAGTAACTCATCTACTTCCTGTTTGACAATAACTTTGATTTTTTCCCATTATAGCCATATATTGAAATTTTTTGTCAAGGATTTCTCAGCTTGTGTATGTAGAAATGATTTGATATTTGGTATGAAGCTTTAGTATGATGAGTTGTATCGTGTGTCCCCATTTCAAGTCCGTAACTCATCTACTTCTTGTTTGACAATAACTTAGATTTTTTCCCATTGTAGCCATTTATTGAAATTTTTCGTCAAGGATTTCTCAGCTTGTGTATGCAGTAATGATTTGATATTTGGTCTGAACCTTTAGTATAATAAGTTTTAATGTGTCTCCCCTTTTCAAGTGCATATCTCTACTTCTGTTTGACGATAACTTTATTTATCACTGCAACTATGCCATAGCTTGTATTGTGTCCACACTTGTACTGTGTCCACTCCACACATACATAAATTAGCATTACCATATTGATTCAGGGGTATAACTGGCTGCCATTCGGCAACAGCTCTTGTTTTTCATCTGTGTTCCCTTTTGTACATTTCTTTGTTAAATCAACTAATTCACTGTCATAATATTTCACATGAACCTAGTTTACATAGCAGGTAGAATACTGACCATAGAATGTGTCCGTTATCACATACAATAGAGGATGATTGGTAGGCCAGCAATGAATAATACTAGTTCAACCCTTTGCACTACATCTTGTTCCAATTCTGGTATAGAATAAATACAGAATTTATGTACCAATAAACTTTTTATGTGTCATTTGTTAAATATTTACCAAGCAAATGTGAAACCTGATTATCATTTTTAGCTGGAAAGCCAAAGGCAGAGAGTTATTAAAATCATCAGAGAGATGTCACGTGAGAGACGGCGTTATTAACGTATCTTAAGAGCTGCATACTTCCTATCAAATATAGTGTGTAAATTTCTTTCAAAATCTGTTTTTGTATGTCTTATAGTGATGGTGTTGCTGTTTAAAAATGGTTTAAACATACACATATACTATAAATACTCACAGTATTTATGTCCCTGTCTCTATCAAGAACTAGTCCAATGCTCCTGTCGCGTAGTTATTTGTCAAAGAAGAAAATAACATTTGTTTTCCTGTGTCATGTTTATTGCCTATTCGATTTACATACGAAATTACACCTACAATTATTTTCACATATTACGGAATAGCTTAATATATAATTGTACTTTCTGTTCATGTTTATTGAACCAGTTCTCGAATAAGTTAAGGTACTTATTCACCTCTATTGGCTGTTTAGGACATGGGTGGAACTTTTACTTTCTCTTCCCATTGATTAAATCAGTTCTCTAAGGCCAATAAAACATCTAAATTTGTTATTTTCTAAGTAGCAGATCTTTGGAAAGTTTTGCCGCTGTAGATTTTCAGGGCTTCAGAGTTTCAGCTCCATCAGGGCTTTCATTTGTTTGATATCTATAATAGTAACTAGTAGTCCTAGCCACTTGGTATTATACCCCTACTTGACGATTGAGAGTTATACCCCCACTCAAAGAGTGAGAGGATATATAAGGATACACTGTCATCATTCAGTTTGGCTGTCTGTCCATCTGTCCCTCTGTCTGTTGTTCTTTCCATCTGTTATTCTGCCTAATATTTTCCTCACAAACAATCTGATCACTCCAGTTGTTAATTAAGAATCACATTCATTTTTGGGGTAAGCTGTTAGTAAAGTTTTGAACCAGCAGTCATTGCCACTTTATATAAGTTGCATCTTCATGAGTATATTTTGATTTAATGTCCAGATGCCCTGGTACCTCATTCATGCAAGAATGGTCATTTAAGTTTTTCTCATGCAGTTAGTACATCCTGAACCAGTTGTCTTATCCACTTGATATTTGACCTACCGTTGTTTCTAAATGAGCACATTCTAATTCAATGCCCAAATGATGGCTCTTTCCCTTCAGTAATACATGATTCATCATATAAAGTTTTGCATGCAATTAGTACAGTAGGAATGAACTTGTAGTCTAAGCCACACTGTCATTTGCTGTTTGTTCCTTCATAATATTTGTTCTGAAAGGATGAATTATTAAGCAATATTTATTCTAAAGGCACAAAAATTACGGTATTTGTTCCTAACAGAATACATTCAATGTAACAATTGCTCAAAAGGAAGAAATATAATGCCAATGTACATGTATATAGAATTTCCCTGTTAGGCAGAACAAGTAAGCATACCTGCCACCAAATTAAACAATATTCTTGATGAATGCGAAACTATTTCCTACCTAAGTCCTAAATACGAAACTA
>MJUU01031380.1:302801-330767 GCA_002080025.1 Modiolus philippinarum | reverse complement strand
TTTTTTAGAGCAATCTGCAGATTTAAGCAAGGAATCTTGCAGGTAAAACATCGTAGCTTCTCATTGTATCGTGGGTTTCATTATATCCTGTATTCATGTTCATTTCAATTTAATTTTTAATTGTGACGTCACCGTCTCTATGTAGCTACATACCACAATATTGTGAGCTACTTGTATACCATGTTTCCAAGGTTAATCTTATATATTATTTTATCAAGAATAGTTAAAAAAACTCTCATGCTTTATGAACACTAGGCTAATTGATATCTCAGAAATGTTCTTAGTATTTTTAACAAAATTTGAAACATTTTCTTTGTAGTAAAAGAATATGGGCCTTTGACATGAATGCTGACCCACCCCCTTCATCTACACAGCTAAAAATGCAAAAAAATATACGTGCAATGGCAACATGTTTTATGCAAGACAATATGATAGGCCTCCAAGCCTTGCCATCAGAAGAACATTATAAAAAGTTACAAGAAGCTAGAAAAATGGAAATTCAGCAAAGAATTGCTGAGGAACGACTGGCTGCTGCAGAGGCACAGGAAAGGGAGAGAAGACTTCACGAACAAAAAGAACCAGTTACAAAACCACCAAGTAATTCATCAAAAAAGCAACCAGAGCAAAGGGAGAGAACTAATAGTCAAAAGAAATCAGGATGGATTCCTGCCGAAACGAACATTAGTTACGGCGATAATGATGATCCTATGGTACAACAGATGAACATTATAAGGGGTTATATCAAACAAGCAAGACAAGCGGAGAAGTTAGACGAGGTTAAAATGTTAGAACAAAACCTGAAGGATTTACAACAGGAGTACCTAAGACAACAGAGACAGAATTTTACATAATAATAATTAGATTAGTACTTTGTCCAGCTAGTCAAAAAACCACCTGCATTTTTTATATAGTATAATAGTTTATCATAATTTACAGGGTCCTTGTTATTATCGTGATTTGCCAAGTAATTGTCCTAGAGTTTCCGCTATAATCAGATATACAAGTGTTAAGAGATTTAACTTACAGTCTTCATTTGTTGATTTATGTTTTTTGTTATTCAGTGTCTTTTATGGGAATAAGTAATATCAGGGAATAAATTATGTTAATCTACACTTTCATCAATGATTATGTAAAGTAAACTTTTAACATGAAATGTGAAACGAAATTTAGCATTAAAATTGTTAGATAAATCAACTATAATTTTATACATGTGTACTTGTACAAGATTTGCCACTTTGCATCTAGATTCAAAGCTAGACATAATATAATCCTTGTAACCATGACATTATTGTTTTTACTGTGGTTTTTTTAACAGATAGATATTTTTCACATCTGGTAGAATTTTTTCACTTGACACTTTACATTATTACTCTAGATAAAAAAAAATTAAGAAGAGAATCAAACTTATTCATTTTTAACTAAAAGTTGCTGCTCTTTATGTAGTCAGACTTTAATAGACAGTATGATCATTTTGGAAGTCTTGGATGTCTATTGTTTTTCAAAGGATAACACATGGCAATGCATCAGATATAAAAGAATTGCAATATAGCTTTGTGACTGGATTCAGCCCCCCCCAATACACCCATACAAAATGCCAATAGGGAGATAACCAATTTATGCTCTAAATAATTTCTAATATGGAAACAGGAAAATTGCAATGTTGATTTAAACATTTTTCTAATATTTGAAATTTTAACTTCCACTTTAAACTGTTATAGTATTATATAAGCAAAATATTCCTTTGTTAATTAAAAGAACATAGATTTTATTTTAAGTAATGCATATTTTGTTACATTTTATAGCATGAAAATGACTTAGAATAGGTGTAAACTTTTTGTGATTCGACGGTAATTTTTTTCTTTTAAATTAACACTTGTGTTTGAAAAAGACATTGTAAAAAAAGCCATCATACATGTATCTTGAAACATTGCAAAATTTTTATAGTAAACAGAAGGAAATTAAATATAAAATTTATTATATTCTGTGCTTAAATTGATATTTTAATTTTACTAAAATTGAATGGATGCTTGTTAATAATTGAAAATCAATAATGCAATTTTATTTTTATTTATGCAAATTTTGTTTAATTTTTATTTATTCAGAATTTTTATATAATGAATTGTTGTTAATTTTATGTTGTTGAATGAGAAATGATTGTACATTTGTATTGGCTATTCCAGAGGTAAATGTTTCAAAAGGATTGGTCCAGCACTTTGTTGCAACATATACCAACCAATATTTAAGACTTGCCATCTATGTATTAAGGTGGTATGGGGTCTAAAAACTGTCAGATAGAATTTTCTGACATTTTCATGTCTAATACTTTGTTTTAAGAATATACAAAAAAAAAAATAAAAATTAGGGATTACCAGCCAAATAAGCTTCAAATCTGTCATGTAAAAATCCGCTATTTTGGTTGAAATAACAGGGAAAATTAGTGAAATTTTACCAAAAATTTAATTTATTTTAGTTACATCAGATAGAATTTTTTAAAATTTGGTAAATAATTAGCTAATATACTTGCCTTTCATTTGCATAAAAAATAAATTGGGGGTCACCTAATTAATTTTTGAATAAATGGCAAAAACTGATTTTTTTCCTATTATATCTATTCAAATTATCTCCCCTAATACATATATTACTATTATTTTCAAATAAGTGATACTGTAAGTAGAAATATTACAAAAGTATTGAGAACATTTTTTCTATTTTTTGCCTTAAAATGTTATCTGAAATAAAAGTCTTTCAATTTATACAAAGAAATTTCAAAATACATGTAAATCAAACTTGTTAACAAGTAATTGAAAAAGTAATTGTAATTACGTGGTTTTTCAGCCCTGTAATTAATTAAATTACAATTACATGTAATTGAATTTTCTCTCAATTACACATTACATTCAATTACATCAGAAAATGTAATTAATTACAGTCAATTACAATTACATTTTTCAATTACCCCAGGTCTGCTCCCCTTAATAGAACAGTAGATTGATGAAAGGGCACAATATTCTGCCTGATAAGGTAATATAAGTGGCTTATTTGATCAAACTTTACTATTCTAAGACATCGAAAATCAATTTGCCAACATTCCCATAGCTAATTCCATTTGTCACCAGATGTGCAAGAGTGATGCCAAGTTTTAAACACCCGTACATGTACTACCTTAAGTATTAGATGTACATTTCCCTGCCCACTTCATACATTCATCTCTGAAATAAGCATAAGTGAAATGGAAATCATCGTATAAGCTAGAAAAAGGTAGACATTAGTTCCTGATATATGTTACCAAGTTTTGTTTGTTACATTAATATTGTTATTTCCTGTGATGTTATATAGAGGGCATTATATTTTTAGAATTTACATGTTTCTGTAGACTGCACTCTGGTACTTATACCAAGTCATATGACACAATATTTCTAAGATAAGATGTACAGGTTTTGATTTTTCTACTTTATACTAAAAAAAACAACAATTTGTTCAACTTGTTATTTTAGACAAATATTGCAAACAAGTTAGATGTAGTTTGTTCATTTTTATACCCTACAGCTACACGCTGGCACAAAAGTATGTCAACTTTTGAAAATTTCCTGTGCATTTCATTTAAAAACTGCCCTCTTCAAAATAATTCTTTAGAAATTCATTTCTGCACGGATTTTCATTAAATTTACACCATTAAAGAGAGCTAGACTTGCAGATTTTAACTATAATTTAGATTTAATTCTGTGAAGAGTAGGAAGACAGCAGTTTGTGACAGTAAAGTATAAAATTTAGCACAGGTGATCATAATGTAAACTCTGAAAATAAGTTTTAAAGCAACTTTAAAAATGAAGTTAAAGCCAGTGTTCTGATGCATCACAATGTTGCAAATGGGATTTACCATAAACATGGATTTCAACATCTGAAATGTATGAAGATAAGTGTTACAATAATGCTTACATTACATGAATTAGAATTTTGATTTTAAACAACTACATACATGTATTTTATCTTAGTTAAAGGTATAAATAGGGATTTTTATATTAGACTCTGCAATAAGCTGCTGAAAATTGGTAAATACTGCAATTTAGTGCATAGTATTACCCTGAAAGCTAGTGATTTTCACCAAGCACTCTAATGAACTAATTTTCCCTTACAGAAAGGTTGTGTATAATTTAACTGTTAAATGGCATTAGTAAAGTTAACTAAAGACCCTTAGATGCTTTGTTTTGGGTCGTTTTAACCTGGAGACGGGATGTTGTTTTGTCTCCTTGACATTTACCCCATTTCCTTCCTTTTTCATAATATTTAAAAAAAATTAAATTGTACCAAAAATAAACAAGTGTGGATCATATTGCAAGGCAATACCAAGTCCCCTAACGGTAGAATAAGGCTCTATTACACTAGCAAAAATGGTAAAAATATGTTTTTCTAAGTCTAAGGCCCATTACTCCATAAAAAATCATTGGACCGGAACCAACCTTTAACTCGATTTGTAACTCATTAAGGTAGACTCACCTACAAAATTTCAGATTAATATCTGCAACGGTTTAGAAAAAAACTGCGGAAAACTGACATTTTACTAAAATTTCATAAGTCCAAGGCCCATAACTCTGTCAAAAATCAGTTTACTGGATCCAAACTTAAACTTGATCTGTAACTCATTATGGTAGACTCACATACAAAATATCAGATCAATACCTGCAACGGTTTAGAAAAAAAAGCGGAAAGCTGATGTGGGATGGACAGTTCTAGTTTCTAGGGTTCTAGTGCTGCTGATGAGGAATAAAGTTCCGAAATGGCCATACAGCTCATCAAAGTTATTGCAGTTTGAGTTTACATATGTGTTATGGTCTCATGTTCATTTACTCTATATCCTTTCGTAAAATATTTCATACAGGAGTTTGTCTTTTATTGCAGTATGGATTTGGTAAAACAATTCCCCTTGGTAGAGATGTATGCTCTTTATTTTTGTTAGATATGGTGTACTAGTACATGAGATAATATCTCATGTGTACCCTTTGTTCAATTACTATTATCTAAATTTATGTAAATTCTAAAACAGAAGGATTAACTTCCACCATTTAGTTATATTTGATATTGCTGATTAGGGCTATTCCATTTAAATCTACCATCTGGGGTGGGGGGGTGGGGGTGGGAAAACGCCATATATTTTAGACCCCACCACCAATAGAAAAAAATATTATCAACATCAGGCTGACCCCCAGGACCAAGAGAAAAAAATAAAACTGGCGTTCCACCCCTGGGTGATAAATTTTTCTGGAATAGCCTTAATATTCGGATTTGGTTTGGTTTAATGCATTTTAACATTTTTTGAAATTATGGATTTCCTTTGTTTGGGTTCTAGTGCTGCTGATGAGGAATAAATTTCTGAAATGGCCATACAGCTCATCAAAATTATTGCAGTTGGAGTTAACATATGTGTTATTGTCTCATGTTCATTTACTCCATATCCTTTTGTAAAATATTTGATTACAAATTATTATTTATATAAGATCAATTATAAAAATCTAATTGTTTTAGTTTTCCTTTGAAGAATTGAAGTTTTGGACCTAAGTCATGACTTATTGTATAAACCTTCACATTTTTATTGGAGAAAGGGGTAGGTTGTATTGCAGTAACTAACTTTATTTAAGTACTGGTACTGGAAAATGCCTGCTCTTCCAGACTTGCCTACCCTTAGGATGTTGACCTAAGGCTTATTATTTTCAAAGTCATCTTGCATCCTTACAAAGGTTTTAAATTTTCTTGCAATTTTCAATTTGCTGTATTTCCAGAAAAACGTTAAGTTTGGGGCCTTCATTTTGTTGCTGTTCCATATATTATAGTTGAAATTGCCATTTCCAGTAATAAAAAAAGAATGTAAAAATGGTCTTTAAGACAAAAAAAATTAGGTTTCTGTCTAAGAAAAGGGTATTCTTGGTGTTAGTATTGTGTGACTACATAATGTGCCACTTTAATTTTGAGAGATGGGGTAGTTTCTGTGCTAAAAGAACATTTTATAACAATAAAAAGTGACATAGTATTTTTCATCTCAAATTCAATTTTTTTTAGCTAAACCCTTACTATCATTAACATAGGTATAAGTTATAGTGGAAATGTTTGTGACAATCTTATGAGAATCCCACCATTGAATTGATGAAAAAATCACCATAGATGTTCCTAAGCATGAGGCCACCAGTGATATTATATATATACATATATATACACAGATGTATGTTCGTTTAAGGCCATTCAAAAAAACTTTAGTTTCTCAAGCCCCACCCGGGTCTGCCAAAATGTAGCTTCATCAAACTTTTTTTTTTTAATTTCAACAGTTTTTTTTTTAATAAAAGTAACTAAAATCTCAGAGTCTTACAAAAAACTGAAGTGTATGTTTAGATATCTTTAGAATTAAGCTCAGAAGTATTAAATATCATTACATAGTGACATCAAAATTTTGCTGACATCCAATAAATCATGAAGAGAAAAAAACGCCCTCCTGCATCAAATTTTAATTTAAAATAAAAAGGCTTGAGAACAAACAATTTTTTTGGATGGCCTAAACAGATTTCTATTTGATTTTCAGTTATGTCAGGTTCACATGCACTTAAAATGTGCATAAAAAATGTTTCAAATTTTGTTTGAATGCATGAAAACAAAGCTAAGAAACATTTAAGTTTACTACTATAAACAGCACATTGCTTAAATGTATTATGTTTGTGTTAGTTAAAGCTTTAAAGTATATTTTAAACAAAGCCGTCTTATAAATATTTTAAATCAACAGACCAGGAAATGAATAATATGTGAACTTGCCATATGAAGGATAATGATGCATATCCTAATGATTTCATAAGACCTATCAAATACAATTTTAAGTAATTAAAATAATTTATTAAGAACTTTTTGTGTAATTTTTTTTTCGCCTGTGGCGAAAGCGAGACATAGCTATTAAAAATTCTGTCCTTGGCGTCAACATTTATTTTAACCCTGTGGTTAAAGTTTTAGAAACATCAATATCTTCATCAAATATTTATGGAATCATTTGAAATTTGGACAGAAGCAAGAAAGTGGTCAGAAAATTACTTCTAGCTAATAGATTTAAAATATTTTTTTAGTTTTTCTGTATTTGGACTTATTTTTTTTTGCTAAAAAATTTCAATATTAGTTGTTAAGAAGTAGAATAGAGTCTTTGAATCTTAATAGAATTACTGGTACATTAAAATTGACATTTCTGCATGAAATGAGCAGATATCTAACAGGCTGTTGGAATTTTGATTCCAGTTCCAACTTTGGTAAATTTCCTGAAAATGTCAAAGACCAATAATTTTTGAAATTTTTGCACCCAATTACAAATTTAAACAATATTTTAGTATCAAGCATAGTATAAAGAATCAAATAACATGGTTCCAAATTTGGTAAATTTCATGAAACTCTCAAAGACAAGCTATTTTTAGAAATTCTTCGCTACAATCCTTTTTTTAATAAAATTGAATCAAACAAACATTTTTAAAAGGAAAATTGCAACCGTTTTTGATTCTCATTTCGGTTTACATTTCTGTAACTTTCAAAGTTATTTTTTGAAATTCTACCTAGCAACCATAACTTTTTCAATTCCTTACAGTTATAATGGTCATTTTCAAAAGTCAAATTGCAAAAATCTTTGATTCTAATTTTGGTATATTATGAAACTCTCAAAGACCTGTTATTTTTAGGAATTCTATCTAGCAACCATATCTTTTTCCAACTCCTTACAGTATGAATAATTATTAGCTCACCTGGCCAAAGGCCATGTGAGCTTTTGCCATCACTGGGCGTCCGTCTGTCCGTTAACTTTTATTCAAAGATCTTCTCCTCTGAAACTGCAGGGTCAATACTAACCAAACTTGGCCTGAATCATCACCAGGGTATGCTCTTTCAAGTTTGTGATTTTTATGTCCGTAGACTAAACAACATGGCCGCTGTTACTAAAAATAGAACATAGGGGTAAATTGTCGTTTTTGGCAAATTACTCGAAAACCGTTACAGATAGCATGGGGGTAAAAATGATCAGCATGATGAGATCTACCGGCTCTACAATTTTGAAGAATATCCGATAACCCATCTTGGAGTTATTGCCCTTTTTCCGTGAAATTTTCGTTTTTTTGTTACTTTTAGTCTTATATATTGGAAATGGTAGAAGATAGAAGTGAAGTTTAAATTACAAAAATGATCAGCATGAGAAGATCCACATTTCCTGCAAGTTTGAAGAAAATCTGACGACCCACATAGGAGTTATGGCCCCTTTTTCTTTGAATTATCACGATTTTTTAACATTTTTACTTTTATTTCAAAAACTGTTTGAGATGGAGGTTAAATGTGAATTACAAAAGTGTTGAGCTTTTCCAGGACTACAATTTCTACATATATGTCCAGCAGATTAGCATCTCATCCAAGATGGCCGCCACTAGTAGGGAACATAGTTTAACATAGGACCCTATGGGAAATGCATTCAAAGATCTCCTCCTCTGAAACCACTGAGCCAATGTGGACCAAATTTTGTAAAACCACTGAGCCAGTGTCGACCAAATTTTGTCTCAATAGTCCTCAGGTGGTCCCCTTTAAAGTTTGTGATTTTTGTGGTTGTACCTCATCCAAGATGGCCGCCAGCAAGGAACATAGTTTAACATGGGGACCCTATGGGAAATACATTCAAAGGTCTTTTCTCCTGAAACTGTTATAAGCCAAGCGGAACCAAACTTGGATACAATTGTCCTTGATACATTCAAAGATCTTTTCTCCTGAAACCACAATAAGCCAATAGGAACCAAACTTGGATACAATTGTCCTTGGCTGGTCCCCTTTAAAGTTTGTGATTTTTATGTTCGTACCTCATCCAAGATGGTCGTCAGCACAGGACATAGTTTAACATAGGACCCTATTGAAAATGTGTTCAAAGATCTTCTTCTCTGAAACTACTGAGCCAATTGGAACCAAACTTGATCACAATAGTCTTTAGGTGGTCCCCTTGAAAGTTTGTGATTTTATGTTCATACCTCATTGAAGGTGGCTGCCAGCAGAGAACATAGTTTAACATAGGGACCCTATGGGAAATGCATCCAAAGATTTTCTCCTCTGAAACTACCAAGCCAAATTCAACCAAACTTGGTCACAATAGTTCTTGGCTTGTCCCCTTCAAAGTTTATGATTTTGACATTTGTACCTCATTCAAGATGGCCACCAGCATGGAACATAGTTTAATATAGGGACCCTATGGGAAATGCATTCACATGTCTTCTCCTCTGAACCTACTGAGCCAATTAGAACCAAGTTTGGCTACGATTGTCTTTGGGTGTTCCTTTCAAAGTTTGTAATTTTTATATTTATAACTCATCCAAGATTGAAAATGTAACATCTGGTGAACTGATTTATAGAATGAATGGGTGGTCTCTTCGTGACAATGAATAAAACCAGTCACCAGGTGAGTGATACAGGCTCATGTGAGCCTCTAGTTTTTAATAGTGAAATTTCCAAAATCCTGGATTACAGGTTTGGTAAATTTCATTAAACTCTGAAAGACCAGGTATTTTTTGGAATTCTACTTAGCAACCATACTTTTTTTGTATATAATTCATTGGAAACAGTCATTGTACAAAAGTATTTGATTCCAATTTTGGTATGAAAGTTTCAAAGACCAGTTATTTCTTGAAATTCTACCTCATCTAAATATAGGCCAAATTATAATGACAGTGTACTGAGAGGGCGAGACATTAGGTTCCGTGGAACCATTACAAATTTTTTATTTACAGCTGAAAAAAAATATGCACCCAGTACAGCAAAATACATGCATTGTATAAATTTCAGTTTATTGGTATCTTGGACTTGATTATCACAGTTCTTTAAAAAAAAATCAAATTAGAAGGCAGTTGTTACAGAATGAGGAGGATTGACATAGGACTATTACAGTTACAAATTAAGACAGAATAGGATTTTGATTACAAAGAACCAAACTTACTCTGTAAACAAGTGTAGACCCTAGTGTATGTCTTTCCTGCCTCTGCTGGACCTACCCCTTAAAATACTTTAAAAACTTGTCAATTCACAAAAAAACTCTGAATGGTCACTGGACTAGACAGTCATATACTATCAAATGCTAACATATTTACCAAATATCATTAGCCTTCCACTTATGGTTTGTGAGAAAGTGATCCAACCAAATAAAATGAACATTGTCACTATACCTCGAAACTGGAGTCAAGGTCAAAAGCTATTTGGCAGACAGTCATGTTCCACCCAAGACAAACATACAATGTACATACCAAATAACTTTGCCCTATCACATGCAAGTATTGCAAAATTGATCTAATTAGAAAAACTTTACATTGTTGCTAGACTATGTAATTGATGTCAAGGTCAAAAGCCAAATGGGAGACATTCATAGTCTACTCAAAGAGCACTCTAGATACCAGATATCATTGCTCTTCCACTTACAAGTATTGAGCAGAAGACTCGGCCATGAAATTGAGATCAAGGTCAAAACTATACGACAGACAGTCATGTACTACTCATTAGCAACCAACAGTTGAACTGCAATAACTTGAACTCCATGGATGTCTGGAACCCTTATTCTGGACTTTTTGTTTGAAATTAAACATAGTTTGACCTGGATAGTTTGAACACCCATCTACCTTGAACTCTTAATGATCTTATCACAAATACTTATCTTGTACACCTGATCATACTTTGAATGTTACTATGAAAGTTATGGGCGAGACAAAAACAAATGTCTCTTATCTCCAACCACTTAAAAATACAGGACAACGAGACTTGCTACACTTCTCTCTATATGTTTTTCACTCCATCCCCTTTTTATAAGAAAAATATTTGCATTTATAAAAGCTGCTATTAGAGAGATGCAGGAGTCGACTGACTGCTGCTGATATCAGCATTGTATCTCTCTAATAGCAGTTTCAATTAAATGTGAATATATCATTAAATGATGCAAATATTTTTCTTAAAAACAGGACGGAGTTAAAAACATATAGAAGGACTTGTAGCAAGTCTACAGGACAACTAACAGATTTTTTTAACATACTTTGAACTTAAATTCAGACAAGATACACTGAGTTTTGTTGATTTATTTTAGCCTCCATGTTTTGCTGTCACTTGGTGTCCTTTTGCACTCAAAGATCTGCTTCTATGAAAGTGCTTGAACAATATTAACCATATTTGATCATAACAGATCTTTGGTGGACAGGTACCCTTCAAACTTTGTAATCTTGTCAGAGATCACCTACAGTCAATTTAGTTTAACATTGGCTTCAATGGGGAACAGTTTCATCCATAGTGTAATATGACCCTATGGGAAATGCATTGGATGACCTTCTCGGATACTACAAGACAAGTTGGAACCAAACTATTTCAAAATAGTCCTTAAAAAAGTTTTGTTGATCATGTTTATATCTCATCCAAGGCGGCAGCCAGTGAGCAACATTATTGAACATAGGACTGAATGGCCTATTGGATTATCTAAAAGCCATGGTTCTAGTGAGAGCCTCTTGCTAATGAAATAAAGTACTTGAGGTGCTTCTACAAGAGCAAATAGATATGATGCGAGTTGTCTTTTGATGACTTAATGGGCAGTTCTAGAAGACTGCTCTCAAGTTCAAGGTCAAAATGTCT
Source organism: Modiolus philippinarum (assembly GCA_002080025.1). Classification (NCBI taxonomy): domain Eukaryota; kingdom Metazoa; phylum Mollusca; class Bivalvia; order Mytilida; family Modiolidae; genus Modiolus; species Modiolus philippinarum. The sequence continues at coordinate 319,130 of MJUU01031380.1, read as the reverse complement.
TACAAATATGGATATCCCAGAAAGCTCTGATCATATACAAGTCACAAACCAAATATAAACACCTTAGCACTTAATGATTGATTGATTGATATGGGGTTTAACGTCACTTTCAGCAATATTTCAGCTATCTCATGACGGTCAGTGGAAGCCAGAGTGCCCATAGAGAACCACCGACCTTGGGCAGGTATCTGACATACCTTATCACTTACGATTGTAAGTCGAGTGCACCCTTTTTTGTAATGTACAAAGTGAGGCGCGAACTCACACCGTAGTGGTGATAGACTACAGTGGTTGTATAGTTAGTAGAACTACCTTAACCACTCGGCCCCAGGCCCCCCTTAGCACTTAATGACCAATTGAAAAGTTTTTTTAAAAATTGTCCCCATGGCAAGGTCGAGGTCCAAATGTCTACATATATATGGTCCCTCCAGAAAGTTCTTGTCATAAAGAAGTCGCCTGTCAAATATGAACATCCGAGCACTTAAGGTCTCCATTTCAAAAGAAAGGTTAAATTTTTGCTGACAGCACCAATGCCAAGGAGTTGACAATAGTTCTCTAGCCTTTGATGCCCTTGAGCTAAAAAGTGATAAAATTATGACAAACATGCGACTAAGAAGATGTCACAAATTACTCCATATTCATTTTGATGACATGAAAACAATACGTTTTGATTCTGATCTTATGTTTAGTTTTGTTTGTGTTGCATAAAGTACATTTAATACTGGGAAAACTAAATATGGCAACAATGTTAGGCAACCAAAGCTCCCATCAATACAAAGATGTAGTGATTGTCCTATTAGAATTGAAATGATTCATGAAGACTCCAGTTTATCATTGTTTTACACTGGGCTGGCCATTAATGTTATTTTTATGCCCCCATGACGATAAGTCGGGGGGCATATTGTTTTACCCCTGTCCGTCCGTCAGTCCGTCTTCTGTCCGTCCATCCGTCCGTCCGTCCGAGGGGGTACATGGTTTGTCTGCGCAACTCCTCCTACACTTTTATGCTATAAAGTTTTTATTTTGCAGATCATTTATACATATATTGAAGATGTGCAAATGATAAGGATTTTGATTTTGGTGCATTTTTGTCAGAAATATACATTGTTGAACTTAGTCATTTTTAGTGATTTTTCATAGAGGGTACATAGTTTGTCCGCGCAACTTCTCCTACAGTTTTAATGCTAGGAAGTTTTTATTTTGCAGATCATTTGTACCTATATTGAAGATGTGCATGTGGTAAGGATTTTCATTTTGGTTAATTATTTCAAATTTTTGGTGATTTAGTAATAGAGGGTACATAGTTTGTCCACACAACTCCTTCTACAGTTTTTATGCTAGAAAGTTTTTATTTTGCAGATAATTTGTACTTATATTGAAGATGTGCATGTGGGAAGGACTTTGATTTTGATGAATTTTTGGAAAAAATATACATTGTTGAACCTAGTCATTTATTGGGTGAATTATCAATAGACGGTACACAGATTGTCTGCACAAATATATTGTTCAACTTTTAATTTTTTGTTGATTTAGTAATAGAGGGTACATAGTTTATCTGTGCAACCTAGAATAACATGTCTCTAGCGGGGGCATCATGTGTGTCTTACAGACACAAATATTACTAAAAAATTCAAATTTGATTCAACCTTGCGCGGGGGAAAGTCATCTTCTAGTTTTGTTGTTGTTTTATCCCCTGGTTAACACTCCAGGTAAAATAAGACATAGAAGGCCAAGCTGTTGTAAAACAATAATAAACTTGAGTCTGCATGAAGTATTTCTTAAGTATTAGCAAGTCCTTGAACCAGTTGCTGCCAAACCTGAAAATCACTTACACAATACACAATACAGCTCATCATTTCCAAGCTTCAAAACAAATATCAAATCATTACCTCTGATTGAAGTCAAGAAGTACTGGCAACCAGAAAGTTGCTAAAAAAAACAACAAGAAAATAATTTACCTGTTGTCTCTTCAATTCACCATTAAACTACCATTTTAATTGCCAAAAAACAAAAAATTTCTTGTTTGTTTTCTTTAAAAAAAATCACAAATTTTCAACGACACCAATGGTCTTAGCCTTGGTTTGGTTCTAATTTGACGAAGAAGATCTTTGAATGTGTTTTACACAGGGGTCAATCTTAAACTATATTGAACAATCTGGGATGAGCTATAGACTTGACAGATACTTTTTATACTACCACAAAAAATGTTGAGGTCGTATAATGGTATGGAGCTGTCGTTGTCTGTAGACACTTTTGTTTTTGGTCAATAACTTAAGTTCCAGGTGATCAATCTTTATGAAATTTGAATACAATGTCCTTAGGCACAAAAGGAAGGCTTGGATGGGTTTTGAATATTCTGGCCCCTTCTGTTTTTGAAAAGGGGCCAAAAAGGGCAAAATTTGGTGATTTCATATATTTGGCTTTAGAATATATTTTGATTCAGTCTCTTTCAGAGAGCTCCCGAGGAAATTTCCAATCAGTAGTGTGTCAACAGATTTCAAGTCCCTTATACCGTCCATGAGATGAATGGGTCCCATTTTTTTAGTCTGATTTTGATGCAGTTTTTTCAATGAATTCCTTATGAAAATTTAACATGGGGGTTAACCATTTGATTTTTGATAACTTGTCTCCTTCCTGAGCTATGAGGGGCCAAACGAGGCCAAAATTGCAAATATGCAGATACATAAGATTTTTATTTTCAACGGATTTCAGAGGGATTTTTTTCTTTAGATTCCTGTTGTTATGAGCTTTCAGTAGTATGCCAACGAATTTGTCATAGCTTTTACAGTTTCAGAGCTATAAGGGGTCAAGGGGGCCAAAATTACAATTTTTCAAAATATGTAAAATCTTTATTTTCCATCCGATTTCAGTGTTTTTCTTTCTTTAGATTCCTCTTGTTATGTTGTCATGAGCTTTCAGTAGTATGTCAACAGATTTGTCATTGATCTTATAGACTATTGTGACCAAATTTGGTTTCAAATGGCCCTGTGGTTTCAGAGAAGATCTTTGAATGAAAAGTTTACGACAGACGATGGACGATGGCATAGGTCAAGATATATATATGTTAAAATAGTAATGGTACATTACAAGATAACCTGCCATATATTTGCCTAAAATTTTCCAAAGACCTCTGGACCCCAAATTAAACTTTGACCAAGTTTCGTATTTAACAACTTGCATTCCAAGTTTGAAGACAGTATGTTATTTTGTTTACAAGTTTGTCAGTCTGAAACACAAAAATTTGCAAAATTTCAAAGTTTCAAGGGAAGAACTCAAGAACCATATTGACCTCTTGACCCTAAATCGAACTTGGACTGGGTTTTGTGGTAAACAACTTAAATAACAAGTCTGAAGATAGTAAGTTATTTTGTTCACAAGTTAATAGTCAAATTATTTTGTTCACAAGTTAATAGTCTGAAACCCCAAAAATTACAAAATTTCAAAGTTTCAGGGGGCATAACTCCAGAACCACTCGGACCTTTGAACACCAAATCAAACTTCCCTCCAAACTTACACCGTTTGAGGACAGTTTGGTATTTATTCAAATGTCAGAAACCTAAAAAATTGTAAAATTTCAAAGTTTCAAGGGGCATAACCCAATGACCATTAGGACCTCTGGACTCCAAACTGAACTTGACTTGAGTTTGTGGTAACCATCTGAAAGATGAAGTTTTAAGATAATATGTTATCTTGTTCAAAACTTATGTAAGAAACCTTTGGGGACAAGCTGACACATGACTGAGGGTATCACATGATACCTCACCACTGCATGTGGCAGGGTATAAAACTAGAGGCTCTCAAGAGCCTGTAGCACACCTGGTCCAAGGGTAAAACAATATGCCCCCCTTCATCAAAGGGGAGACAAAACAAAAGTAACAATTGTTCAACAATAGCAAGATTGTACTCAATATTGAATACGCATTATTATGGTAAACTGAGCATGTCTTTTCAAGCAAGAGTAATAGTCCACTCGAGTCTTGTCAAACTTTAGTTAAAGTGTGACGTCACAGCTGACCTTTTGATGGATCTTATTGGTCACTCCTTATTCTGATCCGGATTTCCCACGTGTGGATCAAAATTGACAAAACCATAGTTTGTAGATCAAACTGCCTCATTAATTTGAATCTAGATGCCCTGGAGATGATTCAAACAAAGTTTGGTTAAAACTGTCCCAATGGTTTTAGGAGATTTTTGAAAAAATTTACAACAGATGGACAGCCATCGGTGGATGCCTATTGATTACAACAGCTCACTTGGCCTTTTAGGCCATGTGAGCTAAAAAGAAAGCTCTATCGATTACCACTCAAAAGGTAGACCAAACATTAAGATCACTTATTTTTTTTTAACCAAAGTCGTTCAACCATAAAATGTAGGGCATGATCACCCAATTGTTGGTGAAATGGGCAGATCTCTTTTAGCTGAATGTTAGAGTGAAATATTATGATGCTACAATACATAGTAGTTGAGAAATAGACTTAAACACAAAACTTAACCAAAGTCACTGAAGCGTAAAATGTAGGTCAAAGCCACCTAATTGTCAATGATTTTGGTAGTACTCATCAAGGCAATTAATTTGATGAAACATCATTGTCCTATAATGTGTAGTTGTTGAGAAATTGACACAAAACTTAACCAAAGTCACTGAAGCGTAAAATGTAGGTCAAAGCCATCAAATGATCAATGATTTGGGTAGTACTCATCAAGGCAATTAATTTGATGAAACATCATTGTCCTATAATGTGTAGTTGTTGAGAAATGGACTTTAACACAAAACTTAACCAGAGTCACTCAACCATGAAATATAGGTCAAAGTATTGAACTGCCTAGTGAAATATATAGTACTAACCAAGATCAACCTACTGGTCTACTATCATTGTTCTATACCTTACAGTTTCTGAGAAATGGACTTAAAACGCAAAACTTAACCGGTTGTACAGACGAATGGACGGATGGATGTACAGAAGGATGGACAAGGGTAACACTATATGCCCCTTCCACATTCATGGGCGGGGCATAAAAAAACAAATACAGACCAAAAACTATATGCCCATTGAATGTTCGATTCCCTGAGACAAAAAATACAGAAAGCAGCAACAGCCTGCTATGATCACTTCGTTGTACAGCATTGTCACAAATCAAACATGTCAGTTAACAGGAATAAACTATAATTATTCTTGATGATAGATTCATTCATGTGTAAAATGAATGTCACAGACTTCATTCAAAGCATTCATTGCAGCTGTCATCCCAAAATGCATCATGCATACCAATATGGTTGATGTGGGGCATGTCAGTAAGCAGGAATGGACTTTAACCAATCTACCTAACCAAGTCACTCATGCTTAAAATGAAGGTCACAGACAGCATTGCAGTTTTCACCCCAAAATGCATCATGCATACCAATGTGGTTGATGCTGGGCATGTCAGTAAGCAGGATGGACTTAATTCCATCATACATCCCAATATGGTTGATGTGGGGCATGTCAGTAAGCGGGATTAAACTTTAATCATTCTACATAACCAAGTCGCTCATGCGTAAAATGTAGGTCACAGACAGTATCAGAAGCATGCATTGCAGTTGTCATCCTAAAATGCATCATACATACCAATATGGTTGATGTGTGGCATGTCAGTTAGATGGAATGGACTTAAACCATTGTTAATAACTGGATGCGGTTACTGACAATCGTATGCTGCCAACCTCCCCCCCCCCCCCGTGAGGTGAGCGAAAAAAAAGCAGGATCTAAAAGTTTTACAAACCAATTGAGTGGTAAACAAAGGATATGAAATAAATGTCAGTTGCTTGATATGTTGATTAATACCTGTTTCACTGATTAAAATCACTGAAGGGTATGCAAATGCTACTAGGCTGTGTATATTATATAGTAAACATTTGATATTTAGTTATTCTGGGTGAAAAACATAATAATTTAGAGTCCAACTGTAAAGTCTTCCAATCAGTCAGACAGCAAATATCTACTTAAGTGAGGTGTTGATGGCTGGAATTTTGACAAGTTGATAGCTGGTCTGGTACTGATTTTCTAAACAAATTTGAAGTGGGCAAGTTCTGGTTTTATGTGGTTTGTTTTTCTTATGAACAAGTACACCACAAGTCTTAACAGTTTTCAGTAATATTCTTACATGAAATACCACATCATATAAAGTAAATGACACTAACAAAAATATTTACATTTTATTTAACAAGAGACAATTAAAAATTAAAACAAACATACATGTAAAATGGTTTTAAAGCAATTCATAAAGCATTTGATTTATGAAGAATTTTCTTATATTAATCACTGAGAAAGTACATGTTTAGCTTAAAAGTATTTATTTTTCCTCAATATCATAAAATGTAACATTCAAACTGCTGTGTGTGCTTCAAATATAGAATAAACAATGACCATCCAAAACACTGTTTATATACCCGAAGGTTTTTTTACTGTAGAAGTCACTTCTTTGCATTTTTAGTTTAGTGATAATTGACTATTTTTTTATATTTATATTACATATTTTTAAGGGAGGGAGAAAGGGCTTTAAGAGTCACTTTGACACAAAGATTTGTGCAAAATGTCAATGACCGTTCACCAAGTTGGAGGTCTTGCTGGCTATATCATTTTTGTGTTTCTTTGTCATCAATGCCATCTCTTTCTTATATTTATTTTTACACCAAAATGGAATTTCAAATTCTTGTTTACATTTGCAATTATGTAATAAAAGCATTTTAAGCAACTGAAGCACTGGAGTATATTTTTGCCCTGCTTGCCATGTTAGCAAACTGTTATAATTATAGTTCATTCAATAGGAAATCTTTGCATTTAGACCTTCACCCAGGTCATCTCAAGAAATCATTTTTAAACAGGGTTGCCACTCTTTTCCTCATATGAAATTCAAGGATTTTTCAAGGGTTTTTCAAAGATTTTCACAAGTTTTCAAGGATTAAAATTAACAAATGAAAAATTGTGAGATACAATGATGTTAAATCACTCATCTCATGTATTATTCAGTAATGTAGCAATTTTAGCGCTTCATTTGTGGTGTTGTTTTGTTGTGCATGGCTCCTATAAAAACACTTTTTACAGACTTCATACAAGAGGGAGGTTAAATGCATCGGATCATTAAACCTAAATTAAACCAACAATTTAGCTTATATGCCTGCCTGAAAAAGTCGGACACAAGCTGTCTCTCACTTTTCTTGTATTCATCTAAGATTTGCCCTTATTGGAATGCACTTGTATTGACACATTTATTTGCTGACCAATACATGCATTAATGCATGTCAATAATTCTTTATTGCCTTTTTGTAGAGCCTCAACTCAGAACTATCAATTCACAGGATATGTTTTTGCTTTGAAAACGTGCATCATGGTTAAATAACAAAATACCAAAAATAAGTTTACGGTGAATTTAGTTTCTGCATATGATCATTTTGACAGCTTGTGTCTCTCCCATGCAGATCAATGTATTTGAAAATCCATGAACCGAAATATTCTAAAACTGACAAAGAACAAACTATCAATAGGATCTAAAATCATCTAAAGGACAGAGCTATGCACTATGGGAGATACTCCTTAATTTAATTAAAATTAACCTTTGATAACAATTCAATGAAACATTTGCATTCAAGATCGAGATGAACAGTACCTGTCAGATCTTCCCTTGAATATGAAAAAGAAAGGAAATGGGGTAAATGTCAAGGAGACAACAGTTCTTGTACATTAATATCATAAAAATAAGGATGGTAAATACACATCATGTGTACAACTGAACAATCGCCATTTCTTTTATGACCTTTTCAAGTGATGGTTATCATATAACCACTAATAGGAGAAAAAAATTCGCAATGAGGCTAACCTGAATAATCCAGTCGTTATATTCCTCTCACTACAATCGCTCAAAGAAGGAGAGAATCGGATATGGAAAAGGGATTTAATTATTCGAGTGTCAATGAGGTGAATTGGAAAACATTTAAAGGGAAGTAATTCAATTTATTTACAACTTTGGGTATTTAGTTTTTCGAGGATTTTTCCCAGATTTATTTCTATTTTCACAATTTCCCGGCCATTTTCCAACCGGGAGCACCAAAAGCGAAAATCCCAGGTTTTTCCCGTTTTCCCGGGTCTGTGGCAACCCTGTTTAAAGCTTTTACATCCATCAAGCCTTGCTCACTGTGAAGCAATATCAGTACATCATTTGAAAGTCTGGGCAGGTGGTGTCAATCATAGATTATATGGTCAAAAATACAGTTAAAAGGCAATGAGTAGTGGATTCTGCAAAAGCATATTTTTTTATCATCAAATCACAATTGAGACCCCCTGACATTTAAACAATGTACTGATATTCTAATGCAATAAAAAATGGTGTCTTATTTGTATCTAAAGTAGTCATAAGACTTGACAGGGAACCTACTTTGTCCGAGACATGTAGATAGAGTAATTTACAGTAAGCTTCTAAAGACAAATCAAATAATCTGTTACATAATTGTTGCATTAGAATTTATATTTAAAAATAATTTGTGTATATTTACGATAGGATATGAGGTAAATGAACATGAGACCATTAAACATATGTTAACTCCAACTGCAATAATTTTAATGAGCTGTATGGCCATTTCGGAAATTAATTCCTCATCAGCAGCACTAGAACCAAAACAAAGGAAATCCATATTCAAAAAATGTTTAAAATGCATAAAACCAAGTGACATCCGAATAATCAGTAATATCAAATAAAGCAAAGGACAAAACTACGATGGAGAGGGAGTTTAATCCTTCTGTTTTTGAATTTACATAAATTTAGATAATACTGTGGAAGTACTTTTATTCGTGGACATCAATATTCGTGGTTTTTATAAATATTACTATTTCGTGGGCACTTAAATTTGTGGTTTTGAATTCTATGCATTAAACTCCATGCATAAAAGACATTTCGTTGGGAACTTAATTTCGTGGTTTTAGCCAACCACGAAATCCACGAAAATTGGAACCCCACGAACAATAGCACTTTCACAGTAGTAATTGAACAAAGTGTACACATGAGATATTATCTCATGTACAAGTACACAATATCTAAGAAAAATAAACCTAAGAATATACCTACTCCTGTATCTACAAAACCAAGAAAAGTCATCAAAACAGCAAGATTAAATTCTGATGCAATGAGCAGTAATGGTTAAAATATTCCAATAAGAGCTAAGCTTGAGAAAAAAATTGTTCATTTGTAGACCTACAGAAAGTGATCAATTTACATAGGATTCAGATAAATTTTAGCAGAAACCTGTCAGAATTCAAATTTAGTGATTAAAAAGTGGATTTCAAGTAGATTTAAGTAATGGTTATTATGATGACATTCTTTCAAACAGTCAATTTCAATTATGGAAATCTTTGAAGAAGAACCAGTTTTGTTGCCTTAAAACACTAACCAAAAACTCCAAATTTAAACATTCTTTGTTTTCTAGCTGTATATATATACCTTCATATAGAAGTTAGTAAAAACTATCAAGTATATACAGTCGAACTTCGATGGCTCGAACACCTCAGGGACCGATGAAAACAGTTCCAGCCAAAGGGGTGTTCAAGAAATCAAAGTCGAACTATGTTTAAATTTGAACCAAGGGACCACAAAAAGTGTTAATGGCATCCATGGTGTTCGAGTTACAGCAGTTCGAGTCATCGAAGTTCTACTGTATTGAAATAAATATCAAAGTTTGTTAAAAATTAACAAGTGGTCAATACCTTAGTATTTATAACTTCCAATTATTTTAGATAAATTATCAAAACTCCAGTGAAAACTGTCTAAACCAAACTTCTTGTGAACTGAAGTTTTTTTACAATTTACACAACTTAAAGTTCAGACAGGTACCACTGTTTAATAATAAATTATAGGGTAGTACATAGTATAGTCATTCACATTCAGATTTGATCTACTCAAAGAACTTTGTTTGTAATAGCTTATATGTTTTCATCAAATGGTCTATCAAATGTACCCAGTAAAACTTATATCAAAGGTAAACACAATATAGATATATTTGGCCAGAACTTTCACGTCTTGAACAATTATGTGATGTAAAATTTAATTTAACCCAGTATTTTATGAGAAGTATATGATCTTGTTACGTAGGCAAATTGATGCCTATATCCAGAGTTGGGAATACAAGCCAGCCTGCTTACCCAAGGTAAGCTAATTTTGAGCAGCACAAGCTAATTAAAAATAAATAAATAAAGGGCTATGCTGAGCGCAGCATGATACGACCACGGCATGTCGCCCACTGAAATTTGAACAAGTGTAATTTTAAAGTAAGTAAAGATATACTAAAGAGCTTGACACAAGAATTAGATGGACACAATAAGGAGATTGACCCAGTAATTAGCTGGACACAAACTAGGGAAAATTAGCCCTTATGACTCCTTATGATTCCTCTTTGACCCCTTATAGCTCTAGCAGTAAGAGCTACGCCAAATCCATTGACATACTACAGAAAGCTTATATCAAGAGAAATCCATAGAAAAAAATCCTGCTGAAATCCGATGCAAAATAAAAATCTAGGTAATCTGCAAATTTGCAATTTTGGCCCCTTTGAACCCTTATATCTCGGAAATGGTTGGAGCTTTGCCAAATCCGTTCGCTTACTACAGAAAGCTTACCGTATATACTCGATTATAAGTCGGAAATTTGGGAGCTAAAATTCATTTCCAGAGAAGGGAACCGACTTATGATTAACCAAGAACCAAGGAGGAAAGTCGAGAACGTAAAATGTCCGGTAGACACATTCAATGATGACCAAATACAGTTTGCCAGTATTCAACAATCATCTGGTTCTATTGACACATTATTTATTACTTTTAAGAAATAAGCATTTTTTAGTTGTTTTCTTACTAAATTCACGATGTTTTCATTTCAGCATCATGGAGGTACTTTATCACTATTTGTGTACTAAGTTGATTTCACTAATTACCGAAAACCGACAATAACTAACACCTTTCTCCTAGGAATGTCATATCGTATCTTATGTGACATTTCCAATACTGTTTATTATTTTTTTAACTTTAATTCCATATAAAAGAAATAATTTATATTTTGTTACTAATTTTAGACCGGCTGTAAAAGTTTTTAATATTGGAAACACATACTTTTGATCTCATTTCGTTTATCATATCTTTGGGTATTTGGTCGTACGATATAAGTAAACAAACTTCAGTTATTCCCCCTTAATACGATGTCTTGGCTAGAAACATGAATAAGCTGCTTTTAGCACATGTAAAATGCTTCACACGCAGCATTTATCTCATGTAGAAGACATTCTTTTATTCCAATGTACGCCATTTAATAAATTATAGCGATTTCATGTTGAAGTTTTGGTACAGAACTTGACAACGATCTCCGACCGACTTATAATCGTGATCAACGATAAATACAAAGTTTTTCTTCACGAAAATACCTTCCGACTTATAATCGAAAATATATGGTATATCAAGAGGAATCCAAAGAAAAAAATCCTGTCGAAATCCGATGAAAAATAAAAATTTTAGGTAATCTGCAAATTTGCAGTTTTGGCCCCTTTGACCCCTTATAGCTCAGAAATGGTAAGAGCTAAGCTAAATCTGTTGTAATACTACTGAAAGCTTATATCAAGAGGAATCCAAAGAAAAAAATCTCATCAAAATCAGATGAAAAATAAAAATTTTAGGTAATCTGCAAATTTGCAATTTTGGCCCCGTTCGGCCCCTCATAGCTCGGAAAGGAAACAAGTTAACAAAAATCTAATAATTGAGCACTACATTAATTTTTCATAAGGAATCCATTGAAAAAAATTGCATTAAAATTGGACTAAAAATAAAAAGATTTTTTGGGGGATTCCCCCTGTTTGGGCCCCATTTATCTCATGAATGGTACATGCGATGTGAAATCCATTTCATACTACTGATTGGAAATTTAATAAGGAGCACACTGAAAGAAACCCAATAAAAATCTGATAAATAATAAATATTCTACAACCTAATATATGAGAACACCCAAGTTGGCCCTTTTTTCAGAAATGGGAGGGCTACAATACCCAAAAGCAATCCCAGCCTTCCCTTTGGGCCAAGACACATTGTGTTAAAATTTCATAAAGATTGGTCATCCAGAACTTAATTTATTGCACGGAAATGAAGTGTCTACAGACGCGGACGCCACCGGCAACGACGCCTCCAGTATCATACCAATATACGACCTCAAAAATTTTTTGCGGTCGTATAAAATTTGGATAGTCTTATAGAAAACATTTTTTAATGATGAATTTATGGTTGGCAACATTATCTGACAAATTTCCTATCCTGTTGTATTTGGAAAGGTATATTCACTGCAGTAATAAACAACGGCAACTTAATTAACAGGTTAAATATTCTAAGAACAATGTAAAAATTGTTTGATTATTATCGTAAACAATATATGTTAACAAATATAACAACATCATCATTAAGTATAACTAATGCCACTCGCACACATCTCAATTTCACACTCTATATTGGCAACTTAAATTCACACTCTTTAGACTCACGGCAACCATACAGGAATCTACATTTTGGTGATTACTTGATAAACTTTTGAAGCTTGATGACTGATGTTTTCATTTCTATGGCGACTTAATAAATAAACTTTAGATTTTAGCTGTCCGGTATTATTAACCCCATACAGAGCTGTGTACATTGTCTCTGGGCTTGGAGCCTTGTCATCTGCTGGTAAAGACGCAGACGTCAACTTTTGATCTTTGGCTGTTGTTAATATATTGGCCAAGAGAGTTGTCCACCTTAGAAGTAATTCTTCATCAGTTCCTTGTTTCAGAAGATCCACTGAACATGATGGGGCCTACAATGCAGAAATATCGACTGTCAATAAATAATTTTCTTAATAATCATAAAAATAATAATCATAAAAACATGATTAATTTAATTTTATTAGTTTGGAAACATGATCACTGTCAATTGTATATACAAAGTTAATTTGTAAACTTCCTCGTTCTGTAGTATTGATATTACAACTACCTGATTTTGGGTACATACATTTGAAGATTTCCGGATAAAGATTAATGGTTTGAACAACCGATGGCTGGAACTGTTTTTCTTGATTCATTTCATGTGCCTTGATTATTTCACACCGGTACATAATTTTAAATATTGACTTGTATGATTGTTGTATTCCATTTTAACAAATTTTAATAAAGAATTACTTTTAAAACATTGATATATCAAACAAATAACTATTATCATTATGATACCTTGGCAGCTAGCATATGTGGAACTAGGTCTGGGTTACATGACAAATTTACTAAAACTTTAGCAGCTTGAAGCTTGATACTTGGAGATCCTGAATCTATCAAATCATACAATCTTTGGACTACTCTGGTATAGTGACCATGGTGTTGATTAGTTAAAGACAGGTTGGTTAAAGCTTTCAGTGAGGAAAGACATACACTTTCCCCAGTCTCATCTTCCAGGGTAAAATCCACAAGTGTTGAGACACAATCCTGAAATGATTTAAATACAAAGAATATAAAACATTGTTTAAGACTGAATTTTAAGTATATAATATTGAAATATTGACAATATACAAATGTAAATGTGACTTCGATGACATGTAATTTAAATGAATCAATTAAAATGCATTAAATTAGAAATGTGTATGAATAGATATGAATGCAGATCTAGCAGAGTTAACCAAAGTTTACAATGTGCAAAATTTATTTCAGAGTGTCCAATTTATCTCCATTCAATGTGATTGTTACAGTTAAGATATACTTTAATGACCAAATTTCATTTTTTACAAATTAGATATCAGAAGATACCCTGCATCGCTATTTTTCTAGAAATAAACAACAGTCAAATTATCTCCTTTGCGGTTTCATGCATATCTGCATATAGTATCCTTTCTTTGTGAACATTTTTAAAAAAATCTTTCCAGTGTTAAAAGAGGAGTTGAGCTTACTTGGTAATCTTTGAGAAATGTCAAAGTCAAATTATCTCCCCTTCATGGTGAAGCGCATCTGCATATAAAGGCCTACCTATTGTGTAAAGTCTTATCAAAATCCTTGCCATAGTTTAGAAGAACTTGTGCTTAAGAGATGAGTTTGGACTGAAAAACAGACTGTCAATAGACAGACAGACAGGGTGATTCTTAAAAACACCTAAACTTTGTTTATGTTGAGTAAAATGATAATTTCTGAGAAACTGATCCTTGACTAAACCAGAGTTTCTCAAGTATGAATAACTGCTGTCCCATGATTATTGCTACATTATTTCACTCATACTCATCATAAACAGACACAAAACTTAATCAAACTCATTTTAGCATAAACTAGAGGTACTGTGGCCTGGAGGGCCACAAAATGATATGCCCCACTCCCCATGGGAGTAGATCCCGAATATAATTTGTCACAAAAACATTTATAATTGCACAATTCCCGGTAAATAGAAGGTGGATGGTCAACAATCCTTAAATTGCTACTTGCAGTATAAGACATCATTCTTAACTTGCATACAAAATTTCAAGTTGCAGTGATGAGTAGGTAAACTAAAACTGTTACCAAAATTATTTACGATTGACAAAAGATCACAAAATTAACCAAGTCAGTAAACAGGAAGTAGATGTTCAGCTATCTCGAAAACGCTACTTGCAGTATAGGACATCATTCTAAACTTGCATACAAAATTTCAAAGTTGCAGTGATGCTTAGTTACTGAGAAAACTGTTACCAAAATTTTCTGTGATTGACAAAAGATCTCAAAAATCAACTAAATCTGTAAACAGGAAGTAGATATCTGGCAATCCTGAAATCAATACTTGCAGTATAGGACATCATTCTAAACTTGCATACAAATTTTCAAGTTGCAGTGATGAGTAGTTACTGAGAAAATTGTTACAAAAATTTTCTACCATTGACAAAAGATCTCGAAATTAACTAGGTTGGTAAACAGGAAGAAGATGTCCAGCAATCCTGAAATAGCTACTTGCGGTATAGGACATCATTCTAAACTTGCATACAAAATTTCAAATTGCAGTGATGAGTAGTTGCTGAGAAAACTTACGAAAATTTTCTGCAATTGACAAAAGATCTTGAAAATTTACTAAGTCGGTAAACAGGAAGTAGATGTGCGGCAATCCTGAAAACGCTACTTGCGGTATGGGATAGCATTTTAAACTTGCATACAAAATTTCAAATTGCAGTTGCAGTGATAAGTAATACTGAGAAAACTGTTACGAAAAATTGTTTGCTATCACAGACAGACAGACGGACAGACAGAGTGATTCCTATATACCCCCCTGAACTTCGTTCGTGGGGGGTATAAATATAGGTCAAATGGTAAAATCACCAGCCTGATTCTGCAGTACTATCAACACCTCATCAACTGTCAATTGTTATTGAGATGATCATTTCTTCATTCAATAGCAAAATTGCTGTTGAGTTGCTACAGGTCACAATTACAATGGAAGGGAAGGTTTGGATGCTAGAAAACATGTTTAACCCCCATTTTCTCTTAGAATGTTTGACACAAGTATGACCATTTCCATTTGTTTTTGCATTAACCTTGTATTTTTTGCCCTTTGGGTTTTGGATTTTGACAATTCTGTTTTGTAATTTTGTTATTGCCCCTGAGAAAACAGTTATTGAAGATTTTATGTGAAGGATGGACTGAATGTCTAGAAATCGTTATGCCCTCTTCCTTGGGCACATGAATTTATACCTATATATTATTCTATAGGTAGCAAATTCTCATATTCTGAATAAATAATATTTACCTCAAATTTTCTGTGGTTTTCTTCATTAGATGACAGATTAACTTTAGGGTTAGCAACCCTTGACAATATTTACCTCAAGTTTTCTGTGGTTCTCTTCATTAGATGATAGATTAGTTATGGCATTAGCTGCGGAGGTTATAACTTTAGGGTAGGCCACCATTGACAATATTTACCTCAAGTTTTCTGTGGTTCTCTTCATTAGATGATAGATTAGTTATGGCATTAGCTACGGAGGTTATAACTTTAGGGTTGGCAATCACTGACAATATTTACCTCAAGTTTTCTGTGATTCTCTTCGTTAGATGACAGATAAGATATGGCATTAGCTACGGAGGTTATAACTTTAGGGTAGGCCACCATTGACAATATTTACCTCAAGTTTTCTGTGGTTCTCTTCATTAGATGATAGATTAGTTATGGCATTAGCTACGGAGGTTATAACTTTAGGGTAGGCCACCTTTGACAATATTTACCTCCAGTTTTCTGTGATTCTCTTCGTTAGATGACAGATTAGTTATGGCATTAGCTACGGAGGTTATAACTTTAGGGTTGGCAATCA
>MJUU01031380.1:259418-279314 GCA_002080025.1 Modiolus philippinarum | reverse complement strand
GGTCAAGGTCAAAATGTCTACAAATATGGTACCACTAGAAAGGTCTCATCATAAGGAAGTTACATACCCAATATGAACACCCTACCATTAAAAGCCTACCTTCTAGAGGCAAGGTTAAGGTCAAAATGTCTACAAGTATGGTACCAAACGAAAGCTCTCATCACAAGAATGTCATATACCAAATATCAACATCCTAGTTCTTCAGGTCTCCATTCCACAGGCCAGGTTAAAGTTTTGCTGACGACGCCGACGACCGGGTGATGACAATAGCTCTCCGGACATTCGTCCCCGTGAGCTAATAACAAGAGTTGTCAGAAGACAACATAGCTCGCCGGGGATTCCAGTAACCTCAATGCACAATAAATTCGAAAGTAATAGAAAGCTCTCTTCACAAGAAAGTCACATATCAAATATAAACACCCTATCACTAAACAACTTAATTCTAGAAGCAGGTTTAAGGTTTTTTAAAAAATTGCCCTAAGGGCAACGTCAAGGTCAAAATGGCAACAACTACGGTACCATCAGAAAGCTCTCATCAAAAGATCGTCACATACCAAATATGAACACCCTACCTCTTACAATCTTAATTCAAGCAGCAAAGTTAAAGTTTTTAAAAAATTGCCCCCAAGGAAAGGTGAAGGTCAAAATGTCTACAAATACATGTATGGTACTGCTAGAAAGCTCCCATCATAAGGAAGTTACATATCAAATATAAACACCCTACCACTAAAAGCCTACCTTCTAGAGGCAAGGTTAATGTTTTTCAAAAATTTCCCTCAGGGCAAGGTCAAGGTCAAAATGTCTACAAATATGGTACCACTAGAAAGCTCTCATCATAACAAAGTTACATACCAAATATAAACTCCCTACTACTAAAAGCCTACCTTCTACAGGCAAGGTTAAAGGTTTTTTCAAAAATTGCCCTTTGGGCAAGGTCTACAAATATGGTACCACTAGAAAGCTCTCATCATAAAGAAGTTACTTAGCATATATAAACACCCTACCACTAAAAGCCTACCTTCTAGAAGCAAGGTTAGAGTTTTTCAAAAATTGCCCTCAGGGCAAGGTCAAGGTCAAAATGTCTACAAATATGGTACCAGAAGAAAGCTCTCATCATAAGGGAGTCACATACCAAATACAAACACCCTACCACTAAAAGCCTACCTTCTAAAGGCAAGGTTAAAGTTTTTCAAAAAGTGCCCTCAGGGAGAGGTCAAGGTCAAAATGTCTACAAATATGGTACCGCTAGAAAGCTCACATCATAAGGGAGTCACATACCAAATATGAACACCCTACCACTAAAAGCCTACCTTCTACAGGCAAGGTTAAAGTTTTTCAAAAATTGACCTTAGGGAAAGGTCAAGGTCAAAATGTCTAGAAATATGGTACCACTAGAATGCTCTCATCATAAGGAAGTCACATACCAAATATGAACACCCTACAACTGAAAGCCTGCCTTCTAGAGGCAAGGTTAAAGTTTTTTATAAATTGCCATAAGGGCAAGGTCAAGGTCAAAATGTCTACAAATATGGTGCCAAAAGAAAGCTCTCATTGCAAGGAAGCTACACACTAAATATCAACATCCTAGTTCTTAAGGTCTCCATTTCACAAGCAAGGTTAAAGTTTTTGCTGACGACGCCGACGCCGGGGGTATGACAATAGCTCTCCGGACATTCGTCCCGGCGAGCTAAAAAGGTATATCATTACGGATTGAATGAAAAGTCCCGAGAATTCCGCATGGATGATTTTGATTGGTATCAAGTCGTTCCGTCCCCAAACCAGTCCGTCCCTAAGTAGTTCCGTCCCCAAGTAGTTCCGGCCACAGTTGTTCCGTCCCCAGTAGTTCCGGCCCCAAAGTCGATCCGTCCACAATATAGTTTTCCCATTATGAGGGTATGACTGCCCTTTATCGTTAACCGTTTTTAAAAATGCTTCTGTTCAACTATCGTTACACGTCAAACGGGTAAAAAAAATTACAGTTAATCATAAATATCGATTAGCATGATTCGTTAAGTTATTTTAATTTTGTACCTTTATCGTATTTTGAGAAAAAAAAAACATCGTCATTTGGCAAAACATATTTTTGTAGAAATATCAGGCAAATTTATGGTGATGGCATAAATTTTTTTGTCATAAACAAATGGGTTGATAATTTTTTGTGAAGGCATAATTTCAATTTTTTTATTGATATAAATATCAAAGGATATTGGATAACAGGCAGAGCTTATGTTAATCCTACCCCAAAAAGTATACAACAAGATGGAATATACAGGCAAATATTATAACACATCATATATTTGTATGCAGATTTTCAGTCCTGTCACAAGGCCTATCACATTACCGTTAACGTCATTTGGCCTAAATTTTTACTGTTAACTGTAATAAGGGGACACCCATTCCTGCTTGGTTTAACAAAGAAGGAATATGGAGTAAACGCAAATGAGACAAAATCTCCACAAATACATGGTAAAACTAAGCAATGAAACAACGCTTTTATTGTTGTTCTTCATCTTGAAGAAACTATGAGGCCTTCAACAATGGGGTTTACTCATACCTCATTGTACAACTGTAGCCTTGCAGCAAAGACTGGTACTTCTGATGCTGCATCTCCAGTTGGTAGTGTGGGTACCTACTTCACGGGTAAATTAAAGCATTTTGAACTTGAAATAATGCAACTTCATCTTCAAAGAAATTTTGTTTTCTAGAGAAACATCAAAGTAACTAAAAATTTAATCACCCCATTAATGAGTAAATTATTTTTTCGATCATTTTAATGCCCTTTGATCACCCTTGTTTAAGAAAACATCCGTTTTGAATTGGCTTCCTCATATTCTAGTATGAGCTATAAACAGTCTAATTAATTAATTTAATTAATTTTTCAGTATATACAAGCAGAGTCATGCAACTTGTTGGTTTAAAAAATCAAATTAATATTTGGGGCCGGAACTACTTTCAAATTGGGGCCGGATCTACTTGAGGCCGGAACTACTGGGGACGGAACTACTTGGGGACGGAAGACTGGAAAACTTTAAAATAATGTGAAGAAGGTCATGGTACTTTCACATTCAAGTGCCATTAAAATTGAAATGTAATGTAAAATACAAGTAAACAAATTGAGATAAAGGAATGAAGTGGGGCTTTCCTATGATAAAAGCTGTGTTTTCTGTTTAGAAAATCATTCGGGGAGAGAATGTAAAGGCAGAATTATTAGATCTGGTTATTTTAGTGAGAAAATTGAAAATGAAGGGATGGGGTTGTCATGCATAGGATTTCCCTTGTGTTTTTCTCAGAGATTCATATTTGATAGCGAACAATTTTTTTCTAGACCGGGAGCAAGTCCCCGAGTCTTTTACAAAGTCGACCTGCTTCCCATGGATTATTTTCAAGGACAACTTAGTCTTGTCGCCAGTAACAGCTATTTTTCCAAAGATATTTCTGCTACGAATATACACTTAAATGTTTGAGTACCTTTCTTCTTTTTGAAAAGAAAATGAAGGGTTAAGGCGACACCAATAACCAAAACTGATCCTGCAATTACACGTGCGCCTGTTCCCGAAACCATCTTCTTTTTGTCGTCTGTATGTCGTAAATATTTTTGACGAGCCAAAACGAAAATATAGAAGATAAATAAAATAATTTTACCGAAGTTAGATTTAGTGGTGGAAATCTTTGAAACTTGCGAATTTCATAAAATGTTTATTAAATCATTACTTTATATAGTAATTTTATTAATTAGTTAATGTCGTTATTTCCAGTTTTATGGCAATTACCAAGGTCTGGTCGTTTTCCTGTTTACATGACGGCAACATGTGAAACTGAGATTCTTTCGATTGCTTTGATTGTTACAGCTTAGAGATGCCTTTTATGAAAGGAAAATGGCCAGTAAGGCGGACACTGAAGTATCTCAAAGAGGGAAGTCTCCAACTGAAGCCAAACATAGACGTTGTAACCATCAACTACAACACCCGACAAAAAGCAAGCAGAGGAGCACAGTAAATACGATAGATTTTTATAGCACCACAAAAGAAACATATTTAAGTCAAATTCTACGATAATAAAACTAACTAACAATAGTCTTGGATGCCACTCAAGATCTCATGTTATATGCAAGCTGAGCTCGCACCTATCCCTGTCGTGTATAGAAATAGGAAAATAATCAAAATAGAAAAATAAATATATATGATCATTCTGCAAAACTTTCGTCCAGGGAGTGCAACTAAATTTATTTCCCATTCTGGTAAAGCAACAATCTTGTGCGTGCACTAAAATACCGAAATTTCGGAATATATATTTCAAACGATTTCTGCCACTTTTCAATAAAATGACGTTTGCAAAATATTTAATAAATGATGAAGATTTTTTTCGTAGCAACTCTTTGTTTATTTATTTTCCATACTTAGTATCTAAGGAAATACACAGACCTAGATTACGTCAGGAAAAAGGGAGTTTATAATTATTCGCGGCAAAGTTGACAACATACAGGGATTTAGCTAGGATTTTGAGACCATTCGTCACTGTTGCGCACAAATTTCGCGGCGCAATGTGTAGTATGAGATACTAATTTTATGATTTATAATTTTTCTGTATTTGCTTGTATTTAAATATGCACATCATTGTTCCAGAATTATAATGCTCTTTCTTGTTCCTATTATATGCTATGTATTTGAATTTAATTTATAAATCTATTAGTAGTGGCATCATACCTCTTCAAAGATTGAAAGAGGGTATGTTCATATAATTATTCTTAAAGAGTTCAGCTTTTCTTTAACTTATAACACATAAAACTTTCTATAAATTTGTATTATAAAAGAAATTATTTTACAAAATATCAAACAAATGTTGTTTATAAACACTTTTTGGATTAGTGTCTATCCAAAGGATAGAATTCTATCCTATGTTACGACCCTGGGTGACCAACCTCACGCAATCTAACATTAGTGATCATACCCATGCTAAAAGAATCCTTTTCAGGAAACCTCGTACACATCTTTCTGATCTCATAAAAACTCTGACACTCAATAGTCTATTTTCATTGAACATTAATTTGATTGCCCGAACTTTTCAACACTTAAATGGTGCCCGAATTCGTTAATTAATCACCGAATGAATTTCCCATTGATAAAATTTTGTGTGTAGATGTATGAATATGGAAGACCGATGCATGTATTTACATTTTTACAGTATGAATGGCGTAAACGTACTTCCCTGAACCGTCAATAAAACGATGTGGCTGTTTTGAAATAAATCATAAAAGAACAACGCATTGGAAATAAAAAATCAAATTCAGTACCCGTCGAGAACAACAGTCCATTATTTACAATCTACGGAAGACGTAATGTTTGTTTACATTTCTAGTTATCAATGAATGGAAAAGTACAGCTGTTCCACATTGGCTGTTCCATTATACTTTTTGCGATTGCCATTATGTGTCTTCTCTGAGGTCTGCGTTCGGTATACATCTACAATGGCCGACTCAAAACAAAATACTGAAGAAGTCGTACATCGGTAAATACAAAGTATTACCTGGAAACAGTTGTCAAGGTGCATATTCCGAAACAGACGATATTTTGCAACAATCGGGGTTGGAATTGACTAAATTCGAAATAGGATCAGGCAATGGTGTTGATCTGTTGATTGCCGCTCGTCCAAAAATGTTCAGTCCGGGTTGTTGCGTGTTAATTGCCGTTGGTCAGAGTTTGGTCAAACAAAAATTGAGATAATGTCATTTGAGTATTTAAAATGCATAACAGTCATTTTTCAATTGCATGAGAATGTATATCATAGCGCGAATTGAGATGCATTGTTGCACAAAGAACTTGGCACAGATCATCATTTTCATGTCTTCATGTGTTTCTTGATAAAGAGCAGGGTATTGCTGCTCATGTCTTGTCAGCTTTTGCGTCTTGTCAACATTCACAAACCTTTCATTCAGGTCTCTTCTTTAGAATTAAATTTCAAACTGTACTTGATCAAGATGGTGCTGTCATTGTTTAGTCTATGTTGAGTGTACAGCAGGGAACCCATAATAGGATTCTGGTATAAAATCAAAATCATTTGAATATTTGTCTCTAATGGTTTGATTGCCATTGATTGGCTGGTGTGATCAAATGAAGATGGCCACCAGTAAATAATTGCTGACTGTCAGAAAGGCATGTTAATTTTCTTGATGAGCAAAACATGGTTTTTGTACCTTTCTTGGTTTTGATATTATCATTATAATTAGACCCATAGTAAAAAATGAGTAATTATGCACGACATTGACAGGCAATTATTCATATCATACATGGACACTATTGGACAGTGTACATAAAATTTCAATAGATTAGATACTGATCATTGCCATCATAGTCACTAATCCACCAGTCCCTTTGGGACTTTGATTAAGCTTTAATAGTGGTAAAATATGAATTTTCTGTTATAATTACCAGAGCAAATATCAGCATAGGTTCAATTCTAAAAAAATAAATTCATTTTAAAGACATCATTAAAGGGAAATAACCCAACTTCCAAAAAAGTGATCTTTTAACAAAAATTCAAAGGGGAAGTTTGAACTGTTAATTATAAAAATTCTGCTGAAAGAAAGATTTAAATGTTCAAAACATTAATAATTTTAAACAACTGATAGTTAATTGCCATACAGGTGAGCAGGTTACCTCTGATTGACTGGTAATTAATGATAACAGGCCAGGAACACAGGTAAACAAATCACCGACGGTGTTTGTTTACAACTGAACAAATCCTTTAATTAGCATTACAGGTGTAATTAAAGTGTCAGTTTGGACAATTAGATTACAGTGACAAAGATTATGGACATAATACTTTAATATTTGCCGATTTTTGAAATTTCAAGTGACGAATTGCAGGCTTAAAAAATCGCCACTTCCAAAAAAGATTCGTTAATGGCGAAAGTGACGAGCGCTAGCTAAATCACTGACATATGACGTTTTAAACCTGTCAGTCAATTATGATGTCTCAAAGCAGAAGCTGTAAAATTAAGTACTGTTCCGGTCCGAATATGAAACCTTCCCCATATCGGATTTATACACTGGATTGCAAGAATAAAATCAATAGGGTTGAATGTTTTATCTTAAAAGGCAAAAGATGTAAAATGTTCAACAAATTAATGTTGTACGGCAAGGTGGGAGTGGCTGTTATTTTTTCGCTCTTTTTATCCAACTATCCTAGGAGCAAAACCAGAACTTTGAAAGGAGGCCCTGGGTTCCCTGGGTTATTAATGCTTGCCAAGCGTTGCGGCATTGATTTTTTTCTTAAGCAGAAGACCAAAGCAGTTATGCAATACGGAGGGCAGGAGGGGGTTGAATCCTGGAATTCTGACTTTATTTTTTCTAAATCTCGAAATCCCGAACTACAAAAGAACTTAAGACCTTATGACATCTGATTCCCGGTAATTTTTCCTCCAAATCCCTGGATTAAATTATACTGAAATCCCAAGCCCCTCCCCTCAACTGTGACTTTAATATATTTTGATCATAATCCAAAACGATAAGGATGCCATCGCAATATTGCAAGTCTTAATTGATGATATCCAACAAATACTTAATACATTAGAGAGCTTCAACACTTTTTGCAGATTTATTCTTTTATTCATACAAAGCCAGCTAGGTTCATACAAGGACTAGTTGAAAAAAAGGACAACTGGTAGCCAACCCTTTCATTTCCCTCCAGTCCTTTATAAGTTTATATATATATAATTTAAGCAATTATATTTTTATTCAGTTTATAGCAGAATAAGACAGAAGGCAAAGCCTATTTATAAGACTCCTTCTTAAATACAAGATACAATTATACTTATTACAACATACACAAAATATAATTTACAGCATAATAAGATAAGTGAAGGTTATAATTAGTTAGGGGCGGACCTTTTTTGGAGAAGTCAGGATTGGAAATTTTAAGCTCGGGAAATCCGGATTTCTATGAAATAAACCTGGGATTTCGGGAAATAAATGTACCGAGAATAGTGATTTTGTCATTTTTAAGTTCCCTTTTAACTTTGGGTGTCAGTCGGGATTTAGAAAATAATAAAGTTGGGGATGAGACACCCTCTGCCACCCCATTATCTATAGCTTAAGAATATAGCACCAGAAAAAGTAATAATTTAAGAATTAATACACAAGATGGTTGAACTTTGCCTGGATTCACTAGTTTCTTGGAGCTGCAAAGACAGGGCTCACAATATGCTTTGCAGGTCTACAAGACTGATAGCAATTCAGACAAAGAACAATACATTCAGAGGTGTTAGTGTACCCGATCATTAATTTTTCAGGTGTTCAGGATTGAGCCCTGAGGATGTATTTTTTTAAATATTGAATACTCCTCAAAATAAGGATAACTTCCATCGTGTATACCAATTAAAGAGATGGTCACTGATTAACAATTTTCAGGCATAATACCTGGATTTATACAGTGTACATTTATGTTCAAAACTCTGAATATCTGAAAACAAAACATTACGACAAAGGTGATAATTTCAACTTTCCAAAAGTGAACTTCCTGATTTTTTGCTCACCTTGCTATAACCCGGGTGAGTTTTTGCTGTCACTGGGTGTCCATTCCTTCGTCCGTCTTAAACTTTTCATTTAAAAATCTACTCCTCTATGAAACCACCTGCAATTGGCCAATTGTAACCAAACTTGGTCATAATTGTCCTTAGACCATTCTTTTTCAAAATTGTCCGCACTCCATTCAAGATGGCCACCAAAGCCCACCATCGGTGAATGAAATAAAAGAGACAACAGGAAACACCTACAATGGCTGAAAATTATAATTACATGCCACAATCTGCTAGGGAACTACACAGGAAAAACACAAATTAGACAAAAGACAAACGTAAACAATGAGCAAAGTTTAACATTAGACCCATTTTGAAAACACATTCAAAGGAATTTTTCTCTGAACAAAAGTTGGACCATGCATGATGTATCGTGTGGTGAACCAGTTGTTGACATAACATGCCAGATAATGGTACCAACCATCTCATCTAGAGGTAACAACATCACCTTTATGTTTCCATATGCAAAATCTTAGCATTTATCTACCAGAAGTCCTTCTTCTGTGATGGCATACGTATCTAGATCTCTTCACCATCATAAGCAGTCCAAGATCTCTGGACTGCTTCAAGTCCCAGAAGCAGTCCACCAACATAAGACACTAGATCGACTGATTTCAGTTTTAACTGCCCATGTATTTATTTCTGCGCTTTACCGACATAATTTTTCACTTTACCTTGTACACAAGCCCTCTTTGCAATATAAGAGTGGCCTGACATCAATGCTACAAATGTCTTGAAGAACTTTGTCGGCAGTCATTGTGATTTAACATACACATGTATTATCATTACAAAGTTTCTATTTACAGACAGGAATGGACATTTTAAGCAGATCCAGCATTATAATCAAACACATCATCATTGTCTATTTGTGGAATAACTCAGGTTCCGAGCCCCAGCCTTTTTTTTGTACATGAGGCTCCAGTCTACAACACAAGTGCTGACTCCATCACTAGGGCTTCAGGCTCATTAGGGCTCCAGGTCCAAACTGCAGGGCATTGGAGGCTATAGGCTCTTAGAGAGCTGTACATGTGGAGCCCTTTCTAGTACGCCAAACTATGACAACCCTGGACTTCATTCGCAATATGACTGAACATACATGTCTATACATGTCTAGAGCTTCTAATGATACCTCTGGTATTTGCAGGGGGTGTGGTTCTTACTGCTAGTGTATTATTTGTGGCGTTCTTACTCATTTTTGTTTGTATAGGCATCCTCTTTATCAGTTTTGATTTTAGAATACATGTATTATATTCCCCCTTTTCTCTCTTTTTGCTTTGATATTCATATCTCCGGGGGTTCATGGTTCTTACTGCTAGTGTTTTATTTCTGGCGTTTTTCATTCATTTTGAATATATAATCCCCCTTTTCTCTCTTTTTGCTTCGATATTCATGTGCCGATGTAGTAAGCTCCGCTCGCATCTTCAGGTTGTGCCTGCTCATATTACTTTTATTTCGTTGATTGGCCACCTTCAGCATGTTGAAGTTTCTGCCAAGTTAGTACTGCACATTGTTACCTAAGTCAAAAGTAAATTTCTGTTTTTTATACCCCCACGAACAAAGTTCAGGGGGGTATATAGGAATCACTCTGTCTGTCTGTCCGTCCGTCTGTCTGTCTGTCTGTGATAGCAAACAATTTTTCGTAACAGTTTTCTCAGTAACTACTCATCACTGCNACTTGAAATTTTGTGTGCAAGTTTATAATGATGTCCTATACTGCAAGTAGTGATTTCAGGATTGCCGGGCATCAACTTCCTGTTTACCGACTTAGTTAATTTTCAAGATCTTTTGTCAATCCTTGAAACTTTTCGTAACAGTTTTCTCAGAAACTACTCATTACTGCAACTTGAAATTTTGTATGCAAGTTTATAATGATGTCCTATACCGCAAGTAGCGATTTCAGGATTTCCGGACATCTACTTCCTGTTTACTGACTTAGTTAATTTTCTAGATCTTTTGTCAATCGTTGAAAATTTTCATAACATTTTTCTGAGTAACTACTCATCACTGCAACTTGAAATTTTGTATGCAACTTTAGAAAGATGTCCTATGCTGCTAGTAAAGATTTCAAGATTGCTGGACATCTACTTCCTTTTTAACAACTTAGTTAATTTTCGAGATTTTCACTAATTTTTTAGTACACAATGGAATTGTGCAATTATAACTTTTTTGTGACAAGTTATATCGGGGATCTTCTACTCCAATGGGGAGTGGGGGGTATCATTTTGTGGCCCTCCAGGCCACAGTATCTCTAGTTTTTACCAATCATGCAGTGAGCAAAGCAAACAAGGTTGGTGCTTGTCAGTGTTTTTTGTTCTGTGGCATAAGAGATAAGTGCTTAAGCTGTATGCACAGTTTTGGAACTGAAATTGCATGTCGCACTAAAGACTTGATCTCACCAAAACAAATAATAAATGAGAAAATAAATTAAATTCAAATTTTAGCATTATGTTCCATGCAGAAGGTACAACCATATAAAAAATCTGTTTTTGAACATGAACTTCCTGAAGCAGGTACATGTATGTCTAAGTAAAAGCAATTGCATGCAAATATGAACTTAAATGACATCAAAACAAATAGAATATGAATATATGAATTGTATGAAAAATTTAGGTTGTATTTAATGTCTTAGGCAGGACCGTATTGCCAAACAGAAAACTGGTCTGTATTTTAGAACATGAGATACATAGGCAGTTTCGTATGAACAAACAAATGATTATAGAAGTAAATATCATACAGAAGGCACAAATATTATGAACAAATTGATAATTAATATAAAATTGTCATGCCTAAGGTACTGCGACTACCAACACAACTAAATAACGATCAACAAAAAACTGATCCCTATGACAACACATTCAATATTCGGCAAACATCAGGTGAATTAGAGTGTAAATGTAGCTTTAAACATGTACACTTTCAAAAGTTATCATAATGCACTCACTGCACAAATAAAATTAAGAAAATCTCTGCCATGAATACAGTGAACGCTGATGTCATGACAATGTACAAATAAAGATTGTGGCTAGTTGCTAGCCAATAAACACACATGCATGCAAACATTTATCAAAAATAGGTCAATGTGATGAAGCAACTTGGATTACTCTTGTGAACTCACAAATTAATGATGAATTGCTATGAATAATATATGATGAACCTGAAGTTAAGATATTCCCTTTTCCTTAATTTGAGCCTTTGCATTATGTGATACTCGCATGAATATTTGACTGAAAACTTTCACAATTAAATTGCATTACGCTTTAAAACATCAAAATGCTCAAATGAACATGAAAATTGTCAATCAGCAAATGAAAACTACTTAGCATGTGCTACATCGGAAATGTACATGTACAACTACACTTCAAGGACTGACAATTACATAAGTGCTGTTTAGATTGCAGTGCATTCTGAGGTAGTATAAACTGGTGAAAAATATCAGACTGGGTGTAAATAATATGAATATTTTTCTCTATGTGGAAGAGTGTTTTCAGGGGACTTGATCTGAGCACACCTTACAAATCGGTATTGCTAATGAAGGTTATTTTGATATTTCAAGTATTTCCAAGTGATGTGAAAACATAGATATGGGGTGGGACGCAAGTATAAATATTTCCACTGCTTTGTAATTTATCCAGGCAACACAAAATATATTTTTTTAAGAACTTCAAGTTGCAAATGTATATTAACCCCCTCTCGCAGCTCTGCTGCAATTTTCTTGTTTTTTTTTTCATAAGATAAAACTATGTACAAGTGATTATAAAGCTGATAATTGACATATTTGACGGCTGATAAAGCTGTTTTGAATGACTCACCAGAGTCATTCATAACATTGTTCAAAGGGAGGTTGCTCCAGTTTCATTTGGTACTGAGGAAAAAGATTGGTGTCCTAATAGAAGGCAAGTTTGTGGAATTTTAAAAGATAATGAGTGCATGTTTTTGGAGAATCTTGTTGGTGGTATTAGTCTGTCAGTTTTGGAGATGGCTACTAATTTATGTATAATTTTGTACATGAGGGTACAGTGTAAGTCTGCTGTTTGTTCTTGCTCTAATACTGAGATTCCAAATGACCCCCTTAATAAGATAGGGAACTATCACCCAAATAGGAGTGGCTTATTATTTTCATTCAGAAAAATAACTTATTTAGGGTTTCACCAATATGACACATTTGCACACTTGTATTGACCTAAGAGAGTGCTCATTTGTATCAAATATGCCAAAATTAGTGATTTTCGTGTACGTAATTTATAACCCGCTCATGATATTATATCCCATTTGGGATATAATTCCCTTTTGGTATATTGTTCCCAACCTGTTCAAGTATATGTCTATATCTGTATGTTTACAACAATTAATTACAGTGCAGGAATTTTAACGTAATTTTAATCACATGCAGTGGAAGGATAGTTGCTATGAACTTGTGTTAAATTGGTCTGAAGGTCATTTATCCACTAATAATGCCTATTGCAGGGCATCCGTGTCTTATAGACACATTCTCTTTTTTTTTTGCAAATTTTTCAATAAAACTGAAATACATGTAACAATATTATGCTTATAAACACCTTGGGGCATTTTTCTGAAAGGGGGCATTTATTAAGGCAAGCAAAATTGAAGTAAAAATGACAAAATCACTATAGTAGGAATTTTGATACAACAAAGAATTATTATTTGTTTATCACCAAATCCTTTCCATAAAATTGTATATCAGGAAAAAAAAATACAACCAGTTTATGAGTATTAAAATTAGCATTTTAGCCCAGAAAAGGGGATGGTGTCTATTAGTCATAATACAGTATTTGCATTTTTCATCACCAGCTTGTTATCTGGTTTTTACTATTATCTTAATGGTTTTTCAAGTACCAGGTAATTTAATGGTTTGTTCAAGTACCAGGCAAATTTATTGTCTCGCCTGCGACAGCCAGACATAGGTATTCTCCGGCGTCGTCGGGGTCGTGGTCGTAAACATTCTTAAAACCTTAATAACTTTTAAAGTATATTACTTATATGCAACATCTTTTGTCTACAGGTAGCTTATGGTGTAAGCTTTCTAGCATCTCGTGATGACCTTGACCTTGTCTTCATGGTTCAGCGACTTTATGAAAATTGCAACATAGTTTCACATTCAAGTTGATTTCTCTGGATTTGTAATAGATAGATCCATTATTTTAAGTGTATTGATGTATCTTAGTGGGTGCATGCCAGTCTGCTACTTGTCATTTGACCTCAATCTCATTTCAACGGTTCAGTGACTTTGTAAATTTTGCGACACAGTTTTACATTCAAGTCAATTTCTGAGGAACTGTAATGTATAGACATACTATATTTTGTCTATAATGCTACATCTTGGCAGATGTGTGCCAGTCTGACACCTGTCATGTAGCCTTGACCTCAATTTTATGGTTCATTGACTTTGATCCCTTTTCTACTAGAATACTTATTTCTCTGTAACTAGAACACCTACATTCATCATATTTGATATATTGCTACATCTAGGTGGATGCATACCAGTCTGACACCTGTCATGTAGCCTTGACCTCAATTTCATGGTTCATTGACTTTGAACATCTCTTTACATTTTATTTCTCTTTAGCTATGATACCTAGAGTCATCATATTTGGTCTATTGCTACATCTAGGTGGGTGCATGCCAGTCTGACACCTGTCATGTAGCCTTGACCTCAATTTCATAGTTCATTGATTTTGATCATTTCTTTACTTTAACACTTATTTCTCTGTTGCTATGATACCTAGAGTCATCATATTTGGTCTAATGCTACATCTAGGTGGATGCAGGCAGTCTGAGACCTGTCATGTAGCCTTGACAACCATTTCATGGTTCATTGACTTTGACTAGAACACTTACAGGCATCATTTTTAGCTCACCTGATCCAACGGGTCAGTGTGAGCTATTGCCATCACTTGGCGTCCGTCGTCTGTCTGTCTGTTAACTTTTCACATTTTCATCAACTCCTCTGAAACTACTGGAGCAAATTAAACCAAACTTTACAGGAATGATGTACGAAAGGTCCTTTACAAAATTTGCTCATTTCGTTCCGATCCGACAAAAAACATGGCCGCCAGCACGAAACATGGTTTTTACTGTTGTTATGATTGTTTTTTGATTTATCACATTGGCTGTAGGGGGAAGGTTTGGGCCCAATAAAACTAGGTTAACCCTGCCGCAGCAGGTTTGCGCCTGTCCTAAGTCAGGAAATGTATTCAGCCTTTGTGTGTCTTGTCTTTTTTCTAATTAGTTAACTTAATGTCCATAGGAGTCTAGGATGTTGTTTATTTCGCTGAACCTGATTACTCTTTATTCAGGGGCCGACTCCAACCTACCGTTGGGTGTGGGGTTTTCTCACCGTTCATTGAAGATCTTATGGTGGCTTTAAGTTGTTATTACTCCCCTTTAGGTCGTTGTCTCTTTGACACATTCCCTGTTTCCCTTCTTTTTTCTATTTAACATTGGACCCTATGGGAAAATCACATTTTCATCTTCTGCTCTGAAACTACTGAAGCAAATTCAACCAATCTCAACAGGAATGATGAACTAAAGGTCCTTTACAAAGTTTGCTCGTTTTGTTCCGATCCGACAAAAAACATGGCGTCAGCGCAGAACTTAGGTTTAACATTGGACCCTATGGGAAAAATCACATTTTCATCTTCTCCTCTGAAACCACTGATGCAAATTCAACCAAACCTTACAGGGATGATGTACTAAAGGTCCTTAACAATGATGGCTCATTTGGTCCAATCTGACAAAAAACATGGCTGCCAGCGCGGAACTTAGGTTTAACATTGGATCCTATGGGAAAAATCACATTTTCATCTTCTGCTTTGAAACTACTGAAGCAAATTCAACCAAATTTTACAGGAATGATGTACTAAAGGTCCTTTACAAAGTTTGCTCATTTTGTTCCCATCCAACAAAAAACATGGCGCCAGCGTGGAACTTAAGTTTAACATTAGACCCTATGGGAAAAATCACATTTTCATCTTCTCCTATCCTACAAAAAACATGGCCGCCAGCACGAAACGTGGTTTAACATTGAACCCTATGGGAAAATAACATTTTCATCTTCTGCTCTGAAATGGCTGTAGAAAATTCAACCAAACTTCACAGGAATGATGTATGGAAGATCCTATACAAAGATTGCTCATTTTGATCTGATCCAACAAAAAAACATGGCCACAAGCACAGAACTTAGGTTTAACATTGGACCCTATGGGAGAAATCACATTTTCATCTTCTGCTCTGAAACCATCGAAGCAAATTCAACCAAACTTAATAGGTGTGCACATGCCAGTCTGGCACCAGTCATGTAGCCATGAATAATTATTTTATTAAAGAAGTGCATATACAGGCGAGACATTTCTGTGTCTACACTTGTAGTTTGTTCAAATACCAGGAAATTTAATGGTTTGTTCAGTACCAGGCAATTAATGGTTTGTTCAAGTACAAAAATGAACAAGATCTTTAATTACAGTAAAAAATCTTACTTGCATTTTTGAAAATCAAAAGTACTAGAGAGTAAAATTTGACAAACGGAAGTGAACTAAATCTTCTGAATTTGTCATGCAAGTTGGAACTTAAGAGTCTTGACTATCCATTGATGGCAACCTATAACAGATTCAATTACACTTCTGGTCTGCAGAAATGTTTATGGAGAGCCAAATCTGCAGAAAATGTCATTTTTTCCAATTTTCAAATTTAATTACCCCTGGGGACCTCAAAGCGCATTCATACCAATCTTCTTTGTCTTGTTCACAGAGATCAACTATGTGACATTACTTTCAGGCCAAATGAACAGTTCTTACTTACACAGCAACGGAGACCCAGCCTTCCTTTCATGCCCACCCCCTTGAAAAATGACCAATTTTTAGCTCACCTGGCTAATGCCAGGGTGTGCTTTTGCAATCACTTTGCGTCCGTCGTCCGTCCGGCATAAACTTTTCATTCAAAGATCTTCTCCTCTGGAACTACTGGACCAAAAATTAGATTTAATGGTCCTTAGATGGTCCCCTTCAAGAGAGGTGACAGTAGAACTGCACCCCCATCCAAAATAGCTGCCAGTCTGGAACATAGTTCAACTTAAGATAATATAACATCAATGTCTATTAACAAATTTGAAAATAATGCCCTTAAAACATTGGGATTATTTTAACTGCATATGTCAGCCGTGGCCCATGTGAGCGATGCAGGCTCTTGAGAGCCTCTTGTTGTCTTTAAAAAGTTCTATTGGGTATTGATAGTGCACGATTTTTCCAAATCTGACTGCAATATTTCATTGCTGCTAAAAATTACAAGAACAGAGTCCTAGCGTTCTGATAAGACAAGTTTGTTGACATTGGCAAAGTATGGAGGACCCTATTGAACATTTAAGATAAAGTGACCCTAGAGGCGTCCAGAGACGCTAGTGAGTGGTAAACAGTTACTGTAAGAAACTGAAGAGTCCATTTTTGTAAATTTCAAAAAAATTTCACAAGACTTCACAGATATGAAACTGAAAGCAAGTTATTTTTCTTTCTTTTTATATGGAGAAAAACTGGTTGCAAATCCTGGCTATGACCACCTGAAATGCTCCCTGAATACACCATTTAGTGTCTCTGAAGAAAAATCTTTGGAGGCAAACCCCAGTCCCACTCTGGAGCCCAAACCCTCTTGACAGCCCTGCAGCTTCAGTATAAAAATCCAGATGGTATTTATATTTTTCAGAGACATTGCTTCTTGGTATATATACCACAGCTACAGTATAAAAATCCAGATTATATTTTTATATTTTTCAGAGATTTTGCCTTTTGGTATATACCACAGCTACAGTATAAAAATCCAGATGTACAGATTGTAACATTTAAGAATATGACACCATCTCCTTTCTTCCAGTTCTTTTTCAGTGAGTATCATCCTCCTGGATTTGAAAATATTGCTGAAATAACTGTATACATATAGGGATCACAGGCAATTCAGTGAAAATGACGTAATAAAGATGCTGACAATATTTTTGTTGAATGTGGAGGTCACATTTTTCAACAGACTATAGGGTTTCTTATTGGAACTACTTGTGCACCACTTTAAGCTGATATTTTCCTTCATTCATTTAAAGCATAGTTTTTACAAGGACTCAAAAAACAGGTACAAAAATAACTAGCCCAGTGATTTAATTTCAGCTCCAGATATTTAGACGATGTACTTTCTCTTAATAGTCCAAGATTTCAAGATTTAAAGAATATCTACTTCTGATCTACTTTAAACCAAGGAGCTTGAAATTAAAGAGATGACAGATACATCCAAATTTTCTTCATTGCTATGGTAGCTTTAAGACACTTTTTAGACAGAAGACCTAATCTTTATGTTAAAACAGACATCATCCTTAGGCTTGCTTAGTTAGTCCTGACACTCAATACCTTTCAATTTGATGGGGATTTTTACAGTCAGTCTGGTGGCGTTGCGATGGGAACCAAAATGGGTCCAAGCTTTGCCTGTTTATTTGTCGGCTACCTTGAGGAAAAAATGTTCTCCTAATATATAGGACCCGTCCCAGAACTTTACATAAGATACATTGATGATGTCTTGGGGGTGTCCTCAGACAGTGAAGATGAACTTAAGTCTTTCATTGACTATGTTTCCTCGTACCATCCGGCAATCAAATACACTTTTAATATTGCCAAAGATAGTCTCTCTTTTCTCGACATTAATTGTTCCATAAAGGATGGGCAAATTTCCACCTCCGTATTTTACAAACCGACAGACGCCCACTGTTACTTAAATTATGGGTCTTGTCATCCTAAGTCATGCAAAGATGCAATTCCAAAGTCACAATTTTTCCGGATTTGTAGCGATGAGCAGGACTTCAAGACTCAATGTGACAGAATGAAATCCTTTTTTGTTAAGAGAGGCTACCCAAGCAAAGTTTTGGATCGAGCTATGATTTCAGTTTCCCGAGTGACCAGATCTGAGGCTATGGAGAAGAGGGTGAGAAATACCGACGACCGTGTGCCATTGGTTCTGACATACCACCCTTATAACGAAGCCATCAAAAACATTTTGATCCGTAACTTTAAATCCATAGTTCTCAAGGACCAACACATGTCAGCAGTTTTCCCGGATTCGCCTCTGATTGCTGCCTTCAGAAAAGGGAAGAGTCTAAAACAGCACCTTGTCACTAGCTCTTTCAAGAGTGCTACTCCTCAAATTCCCTGTGAATTCAAGGGCACTAGAAAATGTAAGCGATCTCGTTGTCTGACTTGTAATTTCACTTGGGAAACAGATGAAGTAGTAGGACCGGCTAACGTCTTCAAACTAAAAAATGGTTTCACCTGCACTACTGAAAACGTAGTGTATGCTGTTGGTTGCAAACTATGCCACATGATCTATGTGGGCGAGACTTGCCCTAGATTGGGTGATCGCTTTGTCGAACATAAACAGAGCGTCACCAATGGAAAAGACTGCCCCGTAGGTGAACACTTTCGGCGACCCAACCACAGCATACGTGACATGCATGTAACTGTCCTTTTACAAACTAGTGCGGGTGAAAAACAAGGACAGTTCCTTGAACAAAAAATTATCCATTTTCGGGGGACTGTTCGACCCTTTGGCATGAATGTTAAGAAACAGTCCATTTTATGATTTCACTTTATTTGAAATTACACGATTGCACAGTACAGTATACAAATGTTTTGTTTTCTTTTTGGATTAAGTTCAAGATTAAACATGATTTTTACAGGTGATTTTCGTTACATGCTAGTCAGCAGTCTTCCCTTGTAACCTCTACAACTTTTTCCATTTTTCTGTCCTTGTTGCCCCCAGAAGAAGGCCGTACTGGCCGAAACGTTGGGCACACTTTCCTTTTACCCGTTTTGGTTATTTTACCTGTTTTTCAGTTGTATATTTTGTTTAATTTTACCTTTTAATTGTGGCCTACCTTACCATTTTTACTTTGTTTATTTACATTAATTTGTGGCCATTGCACAACATATATTTTTATATTCTCACAAATTTTCTTCAGACCTTCACAGACCATTTGTTATACATTGATAAATATGGACGTCTGAAATCTAGGCAGCAATGTGATGATTTTTACCTCCCAATTGTGAACTTTCCTTTCATAGCAGCAATATACCTACCACCCCAGTGTATGAGTATATATCTTACATTTGATTTGTTATTGTAGAGCTTATAGTTCTACAGTGACTCTATGAAAAGACAAAAAGCACTATCACAGAAATTTCTAAGTCAGGGATATGTTCAGCTTATGTTACTTTTGTCACTTCAGAAATTCTATGGCTGTCACCACGGCATACAGTGTAGGACAAGTTTAAACCCTTCCAGAG
>MJUU01031380.1:230035-247971 GCA_002080025.1 Modiolus philippinarum | reverse complement strand
CTGCACCATCAGATTTTTGATAACTTGTTTATTTTCCAAGCTATGAGGGGCCCAATTGGGCAAAAATTGCAAACATGTGGATTACCAAAAATTTTTATTTTTCATCTGATTTCATTGGGATTTTTTTCTTTAGATTCCTCTTATTATAGGCTTTCAGTAGTATGTCGTAAGATTTGGCGTAGCTCTTACAGTTTCCGAGCTATTAGGGGTCAAAGGGGCCGAAATTGCAATTTTTATACGACCGCAAAAATTTTTGCTCTCGTATATTGGTATGGTGCTGTCGTCGTCGTCGTTGTCGTCGTTTGTAGACACTTTAGTTTTTGGTCAATTACTTTAGTTCCAGTAGATCAATCATTATGAAATTTTAACACAATGTTCTTTGGAACAAAAGGAAGGCTTGGCTTAGTTTTGGTCATTGGCCAAAAAGGGTTAAATTGGGTGTTTTCACATGTTTGTTTGTAGAATCTTTATTAATGGGGTTTCTTTCAGTGTGCTCCTGAGGATATTTCCAATCTGGAGTATGCCAACGGATTTCACGTATCATGTACAGCTCACGAGATAAATGGGCTCCAACAGGGGCAAAATCTCCAAAAAAATAATTTTTTTATTTTAAGTCCGATTTTGATGCAGTTTTTTTTAATGGATTCCTTGTGAAAAATTAATATGGGGGTCAGCTATTAGATTTTTGATAACTTGTTTCCTTTCCCAGCTACAAGGGGTCAAAGGGGCCAAAATTGCAATTTTTCTAAATATGTCAAATCTTTATTTTTTTGGGGGATTTCGATGGGATTTTTTTCTTTGGATTCCTCTTGATATAAGCTTTCAGATGTATGGCAACGGATTTGGCGTGGCTCTTACCGTTTCCGAGCTACAAGGGGTCAAAGGGGCCATAAATGCAATTTTTCTAAATATGTCATATCTTTATTTTTCATCAGATTTCGATGAAATTTTTTTCTTTGAATTTCTATAGATGTAAAGTTTTAGTTGATAGTACATATTTTGCATAGCTCTTACATTTTTTTCATCAGTAAGTGATAAAAAGGGTTGAATTTTTCCCTATTTTGTTTCTAGCTAATAACTGCGTCAAGCTTCTTTTTGTGTCCATCTAATTAGTGTGTCAAGCTCTTTACTGTGTCCACATTCACTTTAAACTACTTTTATTGAAATTTGAGTGGTCGACATGCTGCGGTCGTATCATGGTGCGCTCGGCGTAGCCCTTTATTAGAGATATGTAAAATCTTTATTTTACATCAGATTTTGGTGGGATTTTTTTCTTTGGATTCCTCTCATTGCAAGCTTTCAGAGGTTTGTCAACAGATTTGGTGTAACTCTTACGGTTTTAACTCTATAAGGGGTTAAAGGGGCCAAAATTGCAATCATTAGAAATGTGTGAAATCTTTATTTTTCATCAGATTTTGATTGGATTTTTTTCTTTGGCTTCCTCTCATTTTAAGCTTTCAGAGTGATGCCAACATATTTGGCATAGCTCTTACCATTTCAGAGTTGTAAGGGGTCAAAGGGGGCCAAAATTGCAATTATTAGAAATATGCGAAATCTTTATTTTTCATTAGATTTTGATGGGATTTTTATCTTTGATTATTCTCATTGTAAGCTTTCAGTAATATGGCAGTATATTTTGTGTAGCTCTTCGGTTTCAAAGCTATAATGGTCAAAGGGGCCAAATTGCAATATTTCAAAATATGTGAAATCTGTATTTTTCATTGGATTTCAACTGGAGTTTTTTCTTTGGATTTCTTTTGATGGTAGTCCACAGAATTTCTTAGCTCTTACAATATCCTAATAATAAGGGATTAAAAAAGCTAATTTTTATTTTCACTAGTTTGTGTCCAGATAATTTATGTGTCAAGGTCCTTATCGTGTCTAGCAAATGACTGTGTCCACATTCATTTTAGTTTACATTTGTTCAAATTTCAGTAGTCGACATGCTGCGGTCGTATCATGCTGCGCTCGGCGTAGCCCTTTATTTTATATTTCCATAAAATTATAACCTAAAACGTAGACAGACACAGAAATGTCTTACATGTATATAAGCATGGTCATTTACATATGATAAACATAAGGTACCTAATGACATGCAAAGAAATGAAATAAAAAAAAAACAGTCACAAAACCTAGAAATTTAGGTCAAGATTAATAACAGACTTACATCTACTCATCTAGATTACCACCAAACAAAGTTTTGGGAGATAAGATGTAACAATTGCTCAGATATAGTCCTGAATGTAATTAGGTCAGACTGACATGTATCCATATAAATGTAACTATTAAACTAATATGGAGATGATAGGTTTTCCAGTTGCTGAGAAGTCTAAGTACCATTGCCACTGCTGTCTCCTGTGTGGTTTTCATTGCAGGTGAGATAAACAGACAAAAAATAATATTTTCATAGTTTATTGCACATATTAAGAAAACAATCCTTGCAAAATTGGTTTTATCATATTACAGGTTCTTAAAAAGTTCATTTCCTTTCAGTAACTTTTATTCTAAAACATTTTTACACACATGAAGGTGGGGCTTTTTGTTTTGGCTTAAAAAAATCATTCATACAACCAATCACAAGTTCCCCATCATGTTATCAAACTTACATGATGAAAATGCTGCTATCATGACGATATGAACATGCTGCAAAGTTTTTACAATGAAGACCAAAAAACAAAAAAAAACAAAAAAAAAAAAAACATGAGACATAA
Organism: Modiolus philippinarum; assembly: GCA_002080025.1. Classification (NCBI taxonomy): domain Eukaryota; kingdom Metazoa; phylum Mollusca; class Bivalvia; order Mytilida; family Modiolidae; genus Modiolus; species Modiolus philippinarum. Next base: position 245,260 of record MJUU01031380.1, on the reverse strand, counting down.
AATAAAATAGGGCATTTGTTTGGTAACAAGGACTAACTTTTGGTACATGTATTTTGTTCGCTGATTTTAAATAAAAAATGTTAATTTGATCATCAAAGAGTTTAAAATTTTACAAAATCTGTATATTAAATTAAGTGTAAGCCATTCTACACGAATTACCATTGCACTATAAATTTATAAAATACTTTTATAAACTATCAATATTTATATTTTATCTAACACAGAAATTATTTCTCACTTTTGTAATATAAAATTAAATAAAATAGTAACATATACTAAAAATTTTCTTAATTTACAAACAATTAACATTAATATCACAAATAATTCAATAAAATAACCTCTACTTTTAAGCCTACTAAAGTTATCTTCCAAGTCAGGTGTCAAATTTGGACTGTTAATTTCACAGTAGACTACTTAACAAAACTTGATTTGTAAAATTTTGGTAGAAGCTGGTCAATTATAAATGAATATTTCATCTGCATTAAATTATCACAATGAATGAATAAATTGTAAAACAATTATACAACTCTCCCTCTCTCTCTAAACGACTCAACATATCTATCATCTTATATATCTATTTTGATTTGTAACAATTTTTTGAATAACACAGACATGTCATGAACATCATAAATAAATCTAAAAATGTACAGACAACAATGTAAGGACCAATTATTATTCAGGTTTAAACACCTTGCTGGCTTGTAGTGAAATAATACAAATATTTCAACCTCAATAAATAAAGAGAAAATATGCATCTTGATTACTCCTGAATAACTTTAAAAATGAATCAAGGAAAAAAACTAAACAACTCGTATTACAAATGAACACATACAGCGATTGTCTTGTGGCCATTTTGCATTTCCTAATGAAATGATGTCGAGTTATATTTGTGAACTAATGCTGCTTTTTTTTTCACCACATATAAACGTATTTAACCTGAAGACTTTCTGTATCAAAATGAAATGAAAACAATCAAACCAGCCAGATTCAAACTGAATAATATAAAACTGGCCAAAACATGTTTCTCTAGAGGATAAATTATAAATAAAGGCAAAAAACAATATTTACATCCTAAGTAACAGCAGGGGTAAATGTATTAAAAACATGATTTGGGTGAAAAAATGATGGAAATTGGATAGCTTCTTCATAACCATGGATGTTATAATTCATCTCAGACATCTTCGTACAAAATTCCATCAACTGAAATCAATGAAAAATATATTTGTCAGTTGTCACATTTTTTTTTTGCACATTTCACGTAAACACGCTCATAAAAAGGCTTACTTGTTTGGTTTTTTTTTATCTGCAAATATAAGAGCAATGTTGGCATTTATTTATCCTATGAGCACTCGTGTAACCCATTCTAGATGATGGCAGATCCACATCCGTCTTTAAATAAAGGTTCTATTTCTAAATACATTCCGATGTATTGACAAACTTTCCTCAAAATAAATGTAATGAGAAACCATAGAACTTCATATGTAATATCAAAATGATGGATTTTTTACTCTGTCAATATGTTAAATATGGACCTGTTAGGAATATATAGACCACAGACTTTGTCTTCGGTCAATATAAACATAACAGGTCCAAATATATAGCATATTGACTTCATAAAAAGTCCATAATTGATAAATATTCAAAATAAAATCTTATGAATACCATACTTGCCAACTGACCCGCTTTTGGTGGGTGTGACCCGCCAAATCAACCCATGACCCACCTGGAATAATCACCTGCCGCGGGTCATCATTTTCACCCGCCAATGAGAATGTCACCCGCAAATGACCCGCCACAACACAAGTAACACAATTTTTAAGATATAAAACAAACAGTTTTCCATATACAGTTAAAACAAACTAAACATTTAACTGAACTGAAAACTTTAAATAGTCCAAAAACAGTTAACAACCGATTTTGTTCACCAAAAACATTAGACACCCCGCAGAAAATGCCCAAACTCATTGACAGAAAAGGTCTTTCCCTCCTCATCTACGGTAATAAAAGGTACAGATCTTGTGCAAAAAAATCTTATATTGGGGGGTGATTGCTTGACACGATATGACCCGCCACCACATGCATGAATGTTGGGTCATGACCCGCCACAGCAGAATTTGGGGTTGGCAAGTATGGAAGACATAACAGCAAAGGTACAAGTCAATATGTATTTGAAATATCAAAATGGAAAATGTCCAAGTCAAAATAATTTTTCTTTTATTTAAACGTCATTTCATTACTTTTTAGTATCTATTTACTTTTGTCATATCAAAAATTTTGATCATTGGCATAAGGGGAGGGGGTCTAAAACTGTCAGATAGAATTTTCTGTTTTTTTCATGACTTACACTTTGCTATTAGATAATACAAAAAATAAAATAAAAATTTTGGGTCACTGGCCATAATAGCTTGAGATCTGTCATGTAAAAAAATTTGGCTATTTTGGATGAAATGATAGGGGAAAATTTGTGAATTTTTACAAAGTTTGAATTTATTCTAGTTACATCAGATAGTTTTTTTTTAATTTGGTAAAATATTAGCTAATATACTTGCCTTCAATTTGCATGAAAAATATTTGGGGATAACCGTACATATCTTTCAATAAATGCAAAAAACAAATTATTTCCCCTTAGGGCTTTTCCAGAAAAAAATGTACAGGGGGGGCAGGAACGCAAATTATTTATTTTTACCTTGTTGGGGGGTGTAAAACTTAACTATACTTATTGCTTATATCTGAAAAAATAATTAAAATTATGGTGGTGGTACCCTAAATTGTGACTGGCGTTCCTGCCCCCTGTACATTTTTTCCTGGAAAAGCCCTTAATACAACAAGGTTCAATATTTTGCATGGTAACCCAATAAAATGTTGCATAATTGATCATATTGATCTATTTTTGGACATCCAGACTTAGTTCCCCAACATTCCTTTATTGACTTAAATTTTTTGTCAGATGCACAGTTTTAAACCCCCATACTACCTTAATATAAAACGGTGAGTTGATTATGGGTGTGTTTATAGAGTTTTTTTTAATACTCCATACAAGAATACTAGAATATTCAGCTACCTGTTTATACAACAGGTTAAAGATATAGGACAATAGACATTTCCCAGTAGTTAAAACTAAAAATATCAACAACATCCTAAATTTACATGTCATTGGAATAAATAACAATTAAAATTAATCCTAATCATAGAAATTTACAACATCAAAACTTGGTAACTCAGAAAATTGTTCACATCTAACATCAATCAGAGATGACTTTAAACATTCATGGAGATATGAAGCTGTTTGTGGAATGATCATTGTGTCACATGGTATTGGTTTGTAACCAGGGTGAAGGATGATATACAAACAATGAGATACAATCCAATTATGGTAAGATACAATCTTACAATGAGATACAATCCAATACAGTAAGATACAATCTTACAATGAGATACAATCCAATACAGTAAGATACAATCTTACAATTATCATACAAAATACTAACCATGAATTCTTGTTATGAAATTGTATTAAAAAACTACAGTAAAACAAGCATGATTCTGTCATTTATGAACAAGAGATACATTATAATTCAAAGTTACATGATTAATGGTTTTAAACCATTTTTTTTCATTAGTAAACAGCACCATCAATAATTTGTATTGTGTAGATCAATATAACATGATTATGATGAAAACTTTCACACTTTACGCCACCAAATATCACTTTGTTTATCGGCAGTTTGATGGAATATTGTAAATATACAATCTATAATTTGAGTCTAATGTTGTTTTTTGTAAAATATCAAAAATGCATTTAATCCGTTTGCAAAAAATGTATCAAAAGGTCAAATCAGAGATTGTTTCCAAATTGTAAGGCCATCTATTTAGTACCAAATCATTATATTTATCACAATGAACTTCCTTCATTGCTTATTTGACTAGAAAATTAAACTGTAAAAAGTTTTGTAACCTGGCTCAAATAATTAAAATCTTAAGGTAGTTCGACACTAATACACGGCGCATTCAATTGGTGCATTTACGAAACACAAATCAGATCGAAATTGACTTGATTTTAAAGCCGGAATATTCCTCTATTGGATTTTTCATTGTGACATTATACTAAATTGATATACATTTTTTCGTGAATTAGCTCCCTTTTCCCGTAAATATTGTCTATTTCGTTATCTATATAAAATATTTCTCTTCATCAAACGGTGATGTATAGATTTTTTCAGCTCAAAATATAGCTGAAGTGTATATCTCTGAAATATAAAATAAAGGGCTACGCCGAGCGCAGCATGTCGACCACTGAAATTTGAATAAGTGTAATTTAAAAGTGAATAAGGACACTGTTAAGAGTTTGACACAGTAACTAGATGAACACAATAAGGAGCTTGAAACAGTAATTAGCTGGACACAAACTAAGGAGCATTAAAATTAACCCTTTTGATCCCTTAAAGCTCCAAAACTTAAGATTTAGGCAAAATTGTTGACATACTACTTATAGCATATATCAAGATGAATCCAAAAACAACTTAATATATTTCCAAAAATTGCAATTTCGGCTCCTTTGACCCCTTATAGTTTGGAAACGGTAAGAGATATGCCAAATCTGTTGACAAACAACCTTAAGCTGACAATAAGAGGAATCAAAAGAAAAAAATTCCATTAAAATCGGATGAAAATTAAAAATTTTAGGTAATCTGCATGTTTGCAATTTTGGCCCCATTTGGCCCCTCATAGCTTGGAAAGGAAACAAGTTACCAAAAATCTGATTGTGCAGCACTATATTAATTTTTTATTTAGAATCCATTCCCAAAAACTGCATCAAATCAGACTAATAATAAAAAATTTAAATTGTTGAAATTCGCCCCTTTTGGGCCCATTTATCTCATGAACGGTACATGCCATGTCAAATCTGTTGACAAACAACAGATAGGAAATTTCCTAAGCAACACACTGAAAGAAACCCAATCAAAATCTGATAAATAATAAATATTCTACAGCCAAATATGTGAAACACCATATTTTGCCCTTTTTGGCCCCTTTTTTTAAAAACGGGAGGGGCAAAAATAACGAAAACTATACCCAGCCTTCCTTTTGTGCCAAGGAACACCATGTCAAAATTTCATAAGGATTGGTCAACTTTAACTTAAGATATTAATCAAAAACAAAAGTGTCTACAGACGACAACAACGACAACGACGATGACGACAGCGCTATACCATTATACCATCACAAATTTTTTGCGGTCGTATAAAAATATAAAAAATCTATCTGATGTTTATTTAATATGAAAGCATGTTCTCACAGTTCCCTATATATTCTTTGTAAATATTTCTGAATGATACTGAATTTGGCCTGATTTTGAAAGCCAGGTATCAGGAAAAGATGATTGGTATTTTATTTTTGGAAAATATGAGTTAAGACCTCAAAAATATCTGAAAATAAATTCTGTCTGATACTTTTATTAGGCTCGAACTACCTTAACAGTTTTATAAACAATAGTTTTATTAAGTGCTTTTTTGATAAATCATCAAAGAAAAACATCTTGCCTCATAACTACTTTATTTTTGTAACTCATGATATTCCTTTTTTGAACCTTAAATCTAAAATTAAATAACTCACAACAATGCCTTTTTTAACCTTGCATCTATAATTTAAAATTGATCAAATGGGGTGTTTCAAGAGAAAAGCAATAAGAATATTAACAGGCCTTTACAGAAATAACCACTGAAGATTTACTTGTACCTGGTAAATGTACAGTAACACCTCAATATAATGCCCCTAATTCCATTTGCAAACTTGCTTAACACCACAATTTTTGAAAATCCATTTTTCCAAATTTGCATTTACTTCATAATTAATCTCCGTAGACAAATTGCCAAACCTGCCATTCTGCAAAATATTGCCTGTACAAATGGTAGCATTACACAACGTTTAATGTATCATTGAGAAAACAACAATCTAGAGACAAAGAATTCCCAGAAACGATGGAGTTTTAGGAACAATTTAATTACACCATAAACAGTTGAAATACTGATATTTGGTGACTGAAATGTATCTCAGACACTGTAAATATGAATTAAACTTCACGAATATGTAGACCTAAGATTTTCATATAAGGTGTATGTAGGTAAAAAAAATTGACGTTCAACTGACACATGTGTACAGGCCATTACGTTTTCAGATATTTCCCACCAATATCAAAAAAAGAAATAGACAAAGCTGGTATAATAGAATTATATTTCTGGGTTGGCCGCATATCAATGGGGCGGATTTTTTAGACTTGTAACTTTCCAATGGGGCGGAAAAATTATGTATCAATAGGGCAAAAAGAAATATGTATCGACGGGAGGTGGGTTCTTATTTGAAATATTTGCAACTAAAGTAATAATTTGTAAAACTTGATTTTGAAAAATAAATAATAAAAATGTATGGTAACATAAAGAGTTAAATTTGAGGTCTTGCCTTTATGTAAATAGATAAAGTTCACATACAAGGACTCAATCGCGCATGACAAGCTCTTGAATAAAGTTCAAAAACGTTCACATACATTTTTTGCAATAAATCTAATAATTTAAAAAAAAAATCTAACCTATTTAAAGGTAATATCGGCAATTTTGAAAACAGGTAAATCCGCCCCATTGATACATATTTTTCCGCCGCATTGTTACACATTTTCCCACTCCATTGATATGCCATTACGCCCATCGTGCATCGCCCTCTCGGTTCTGACATTTGGTAATTACAATATATAAATAGATCATATGTATATCACACAGAGTATTACAAAAAAAATATGTAAAAATGGTAAAATAAAATACATGGAACACAACATAATAAATCCAAAACCTGATTCTATAGAGATTTCTAAGTGAGATCACAAAAAATAAATAAACAAAATAATATATATACCACAACAATGAAGAGTCACAACACATGATTTGACATGCAAAAAACATGAAAATAAAATATGATATACATACATGTACATATAATAAATAAAATATCTCTAAAGAATAACAAAAACTGGGGACTAGATGAAAGACAAAATAAAAACAATCAAGGACTAATCAGCATATTCATATGGAAGTGACTGCCAATTTTCTGAACACAATTAATGACTGTCTTTTATGGACTAGAAAAAAGTATCAATAAATTGTCAGGATTTCATCACAATATCAAACATTCATGAATATTCATTTCTAATATGAATATTCATATATACCAAGCACTGGAAGGACTAGCTTCCAGTTATTAATATGGATGTATTTCTCCTCATTTAGAAATCACATCAAGTCTTGTGATACTGTCACTATAAATCACAGTATATTTTTGTATTTACACTGACACAAATTCTGCCTCTTCCAGAATACACAATCTATGAGACTCCAGATCAACCACAATGTCATTTTAAGGAGAACCCTTTGACTATATAAATGTGACACATATCTTCTGAAAGCTGCCTTTATCTGTAGCTATGTGGGCGTCTGCTTGGTGGGGATGTCTGTAAAAGTTTTAAAATCAATTGTATTAATTAAAAAGAACAAAAACTGAGTTAAATCCATGCAGACATACAAAAGGTGCACCATGCCAAAATACCTGAATTAAAAGTTTGATTGTTGCAAAAATACACCAATAATTTACTTGGCAGGTAAATTTAACCCTGTAGTTTGGAAGCACTGCCAACTAAATGTAATGGCTACTTAAAAAGAAAGTAAACAAACTACATTTAAAGATTACCATGATTGAGTTTGCAAATTTGTAATATACGATTGTATGGCAGTTGTGTATATGTAACTGACAACTGGATATTTATCAGAAATTTCTATTACTGAAAATAAATTTACTTCATCTTTTTTCATTTGTAGAATGTAAAAAATAAATAAGCACACAATCTTGCAAACTCAATCATCACAAATAACAGATATATTGCAAAAGTCCCTTTCTTATATGGCACACCTCTTGTTCAAATCAAACAGTTAATGTCATTTGATTTTCGAAAGAAAGACTTATAAAACATATTCAATATTACTGAAATGAAGATTTGACAAAGATGACCTTAATAGGCAGGGACAAATGCACTTAATATGATGAATGGATAGAGGTGTCCTCAATAGGCAAGGAGTAAAGCACAGAATCTACAACATCTATCAGCAAGATTACAAAAGAAAAGAATTAATAATTTATCAAACAATTAAATCTCTCCTGATTCCACTGACATGTTGACAAGGGATTTTTTTCAGGATTCACAAAGAAGTAATTTAAAGAAATCTGTTTTTCTCCATTGTATAGGATTTGATAAGTTAGGTTTACATCTGATTTCATCATGTTAATCACCAAATTCTGATTTCACATTTAATCATATGGTAATTAGACTGATTCTGATTTAACCATGTATGTTAATGTTACTTAATCTGATTCAAATTCAGTCATGTTTTGTTAATGTTAACTGGTCTGATTCACATTTAATGTATGTCAATATTTATTAGTTTGATTCACATTTAATCATATCAAGGTAATTTCTCTGATTCACATTTATTCATGTATATTGATGTTGATTCACAATTAATCATATATGTTAAAGTTGATTCACATTTAATCATATCATGTTAATGTTGATTAATCTGATTCACATTTAATTTACTTTCAATCAATACATTTCACTCATATCTATACATAGTATACCTCATGCACCAATAACTCATACATGCTTGTTAAAAATGAGCAATAAAATTTTATTCACAACAAATTTTGTTAATAACAATTATTATACACAGTATGTACAAATCCAGAACCAGCTGGTATTTTTTGTAGCACATTTGCATCAAAATCATTTATACAATTATAAAGCTAACTCAAAAACCCTTCTTCAAAAGCAAATCAACATGTTAATGGATAAAATATTATGCATTTGATGTTCGCTTGAGTAAAAGGGGAATCAATATAACATGCAATATAAACATGACAATTTAATTAAAAAAATATTGCATCCTAGCCTGATGATAAAAAAATTAACTTTAGATGTACAAATTTTATTTACATTAAAAAAACAAACAGGCTTTGATGCAACACTGTTGATGAGTTAAAAAACTCTGTCATATAATAAAATTCAGTTGGCAATATTAATGTACATTTTTGTCAACCAAGCTTTGAAATGATAAGCGATAATTGGCCAAACATGTTTATTTTGTATATGGTTATTGGATGTGGTTGTTTCTATTGATTTATTCACTTTTTTACTTTTTGGGGTCATTTAGGGCATGCTATATGGTGTGAGGTTCCTCACTGTGTTGAAGACCGTACGGTGACACATAGATACTTTGTTTTGGGTTGTTTAAAACCTGGAGATGGGATGTTGTCTCCTTGACATTTACCCCATTTCTTTTCTTTTTCATGTGCTAAGAATTTGGTTTATCTCTTAGATTTGTCTTTTTTTGATAACACACTTCTGGTAAAGTTGATTATATACAACATCAAATAAATACTGTTGTTTATTTCTTAACTCCTATGGTGTGTGTAGAATAAAATCCTTCCTTTTTTGTATTTGTAAAAGACATGAAGAAAATGCTTCAATAACAAGAGTGAGTTTAAAAAGATGTCTCCTTCCGTCTGTGTTTGATATATTCTCACTGTATAGGGGTTGTAAGTCTCGTCATGTGACACCGAGAAATCACAATAAAATTGAAATTTGAAAACATTTCCCTCCAAAATTATTGTTGCAGGATTATGACCTTCAATTTTTTTTTGCTTGAAATGTCATATGTTCTTGTTAATAATGCAACTTCCGGGAACAAATTATGTATCCGGAAGTTCCAAAATTTTATGAGGCTTAAAGACCCTATTAAGGTACAAATGTTATTTCAGTAAAATTTCACTGCAATCTTGAACATGAAGTATTGAGGTACTACAGTTTACATATAAAAAAATAAAGAAAGTGTGAAGAGGCATTAAATATACATTTGATTAGAAATTACAGCTAATTCCAAACTTAATTCCTGTGAAAGACAAAAATTCCAATTTGACTTTAGATATGTTTTTACATTGAAACAAGGCAAGAATTTTTATAATTTTCTAGACAGAAAATAACATAAATGCTAGCAAGTTCCATTTAGACAATTTAAATGTTGATTCAAATTACTGAAATTATAATGACTACTTAACTGTCATATAGACTGCAGAAAGCGTTGGATGCCAACTTTACTGAATCATCATAGACTGAAGAAAGTTGGATGCCATTCTTCATGAAGTCATGAAACTACCAGTAGTCTTATCCTTATTTTACAAAACTGGGTCCAAATTACCCATTTAATGGTTAATGTGGCAAGGGAAAACTTAACTTTTTTCAGTCAAACTCATTTCAATATACATTTTTGTATTAAGTTGTGATCACTAATGTATAAAATTATATAAACAATACCCTAACACAAAATATGTGCTATAATGCTGTGACATATACCGTTTGTTCTTCAGGATCATCGAAACTTTCGCCTGGCTTTCTTCTTACATTGTCTGAATATTTGTTATAGTCTTTTAACTCTTCAGCTTTAAATCCACCTATATGATGGTCATAGTATGGTGTACTTTGATCGTGTAATAATCGTCTTGCTGCATTATCCATATCTTCACTAGACATATCGTTTGCTTCAGCGATTTCTCGATGTAGTGCCTTAGCATCCACATATCTATTTAGACCTTCTTCTGTGAGCACCTGTTTAAATGAAGTATACAGAAGTTAGTACTTTCCTTTAATTACTATTTAGTCAAGAACTATTATAATTGATTCTCATGACATTAGATGTATCACAAACATGATGTGTTGATGAAAAACACTATGCCCCCCCCCCCCCAGCAGCCAATAATAGATTTTAAAATCAGTAACTCTGTAACCATGACCTAATTTTTTTTTAATATTTATGATCCTCTACACTTTAAACCTATAGACAGTTTCCAATTGGTGAATTTTCCCGGAAAATTTAGACGTCACAATATAAATTTTGGGACGTCACAATGTTACATGACGCAATTTACTCCGATTGACCCCAGGTCATTCGAGGTAATTCATTCATAAAATGACATTGGAAATTGGTCTATACACTTCGCAAGTATGAAAAGTCTAGCTTAGATAGTTCAAAAGTTATAGCATAGGGTAAAGAATCATAGACACAAAGACAAACACATATACAGGACAAAAACAATATGCCCTATCCTTGATCTGGGGGTATAAAAAAGATAGGGGGTCTTTGAAGGCACTTTTTCAAAACCCTCACCACTAATACTATACATTTATGGCTTTTTACAGAGGTGAATATCCTATTTTATTGACCTGTAAACCAATATTCACCTAGACCATCGGTCAAGGTGAATATCTGTGTTTCAAGGTCAATAGCTCACCTGGTTCATGACTGGCATAAACTGCAGCCTAAATTACTCATTTTCTAGAAGTTTCAAAGGAGAAAATCTTTGAACGTGTTTTCCCCATAGGGTCCAATGTTAAACAATGGTCCCCGCTGGCGGCCATCTTGGATGAGGTGCAGACTTGTCAGACATAATTTTTTAAGAAGACCATTAAAGAACTATTGTGACCAAGTTTGATTCCAACTGACCAAGTAGTTTCAGAGAAGAATGTCTTTGAATGTGTTTTTCCCATAGGGTCCAGTGTTAAACTATGTCCCCCGCTGGCGGTCATCTTGGAATACATGCAGACTTACCAGACACATTCTTCGATAGGTACCGACTATGGACAGTTGTCACCAAGTATGGTTCCAATTGGGCAAGTAGATTCAGCAGTTTCCACGGTAATTTAAAGTCCCACTATCCATTACAACCCATTTCAGACCATCATTCAAGAAAAAATTTGGGCAGGGGTTCCCCTTATAATTCAGATAATGCATATTGCTGAAATCAAAACATTCCAGGTTCCGGTTTCCATAAAAAAAATTTGGCAGGTGTTCCCCTTTATAATCTAGTTTAAAAATATTTCTTACATTGTGAAGAAAACTATGAAGCACAATACGACAATCCAGCTTACATTGTAAGTTATACAGTTGAACTTCAGTCTCTCAAACTTTGGTAGCTGGAACACCACCAATATCTTGAACTGTATCTAATTGTCTGATCATGTTTTACTATAATTCTTAATTTGTTTGGCTTTTATGACAAAAAACATTCTTGCTAAGGACCACTTTTGAGACCAGTTTTGAAGTCAAAACATCATTTTGTAAATGGCGGGCAAGGACAATTTTCAACATCAGTTTTGAAGTCACAACATCAAAATCTATTTGGAAACCAAATTTCACTGAAATTGGACAATGTTGAATTTTCCGCCTTTTTTGGTGGCCATTTTAAAAATGGCGTTCAACGAACAATTTTCAACATCAGTTTTTGAAGTCGCAACATCAATATCTATTTGGAAACCAAATTTCATTGAAATCGGAAAATGTTGAATTTTCCCGCCTTTTTTGGCAGCCATTTTGAAAATGGCATTCGACGAATAATTTTTAACATCGGTTTTGAATTGAACAATGTTGAATTTTCCCGCCTTTTTTTTGGCAGCCATTTTGAAAACAGCGGTCATAGAACGATTTTCAACACCACTTTTGAAGTCAGCACAGCATGGCAAACATTTTATTAAGTTACATTTAACCTTCAACTCCTATAGTTTTGGAAATAAAAGACGAAAAATATGAAAATTTTGAAATTTCTGTGAAAAAAGGGCAGTAACTCCTACAAGGGTTTTTGGATTTTCTCCAAAATTTCAGGGTGGGTAGATCTTGATATGCTGAACAATTTTGCAATTTAAAGTTGACCTCTATCTGCTATAGTTTATTTGATAAAAAATAAAAAATATTAAAATTTTGAAAAATTTTCGGAAAAAGGGAAATAACTCCAAAACTGGTAATCAGATTTACTTCAAAATTGCAGGGCGGGTGGATCTTGCCATGCTGATCACTTTTACTTTTGTCAGATTTTGGATATCTGTAACAGTTTTCGAGTTATTTGCCAAAAACAGCAATTTACCCCTATGTGCTATTTTTAGTAACGGCAGCCATGTTGTTTGGTCCTCGGACTAATTGAACATAATTTTGAATCTTGATACCCTGATAATGATTCAGACCAAGTTTGGTTAAAATTGGCCTAGTGGTTTCAAAGGAGAAGATTTTTGTAAAAGTTTACAACGGACGGACGGACGACGGACGCCAAGTGATGGCAATAGCTCACATGGCCTTTTAGGCCAGGTGAGCTAATAAAAAATATTAAAGTTTTGAAAAATTTCCGGAAAAAGGGCAATAATTACAAAACTGGTAATCAGATTTTGTTCAAAATTGCAGGGCGGGTAGATCTTGCCATGCTGATAACTTTTACTCCAGTCAGATTTTGGATATCTGTAACGGTTTTTGAGTTATTTGCCAAAAACAGCAATTTACCCCTATGTGCTATTTTTAGTAACGGTAGCCATGCTGTTTGGTCCTCGGACTAATCGAACACAATTTTGAATCTAGATACCCTGGTAATGATTCAGACCAAGTTTGGTTAAAATTAGCCTAGTGGTTTCAGAGGAGAAGATTTTTGAAAAAGTTTACGACGGATGGACGGACAACGATGGACGCCAAGTGATGGCAATAGCTCACATGGTGTTTTAGGCACATTGCTCATATGGTTCCAGAGCTATTAGGGATCAAAAAGTTGATTTTTATTTTCCGTAGTTTGTGTCAACCTAATTTCTGTGTTAAGCTATTTATTGTGTCCATCTAATTACTGTGTCAATCCTTTTACTGTGTCCACATTCACTTTAAATTACATTTGTTCAAATTTTAGTGGTCGACATGCTGCAGTCGTATCATGCTGCTCTCGGCATAGCCCTTTATTCTGGATATATTTCAGTGTATTTAATTTCAAAAGCAATTGTTTGGTAGATTAAGTTTGCCTTATATAATCATCAATGAAAGTAAGATGTATTTATTTAAGGATGATCACTCCTAAAGTTGATTTTATCAATGTTTAAAAATTACTATTTTTATTTATTGGAATATGGATCATACATCGTTATAAGCAAAAAATATTGATAGGTCAGTGTGGCCGTTTTCTGAGAAATGCCTGAAATTTTCGCAGGAAACCGAACTTCTCTAGACTTTTCATTCACTTTGCATTAAAGGCAATCAACTCTTAAAATACAATGAATGCATAACAAGAATTTCATCAAATTTTGTTAGAAGTCTATTGAAAATGTATACAATCATATTTTGAAAAGTAATAGTCAGTGTGCAAAATTTTCTACTGCATAATCATGGATAAAATAAGAGAATTCCGAAGGTCGGAGACAGTTTTAACAAGTGTGGACCCAAATTGGTGTCTCGCCCGTCCCTACTTGGTCGCAAAACAGATGTGAAAACTCTAACTGACAAATTCAGAAAATTTAACATGTTGGCTGACAAAAGCAATATAGCAAACTGTTATATATAACCAAAAACCAAAATACCAAATATCAGTGACCTACCACTGATATAGATACTGGAGAACCAAACATGTTCACTAGACCGTGAAAATAAGGTCAAGGGCTAAAGCCAAATAGTAAGATGTCATGTTCCATCTAAGACAAACCCACATACCAAATATTATTGACCATACACTAATAGATACTTGAAAACTCAACATGCTCACTGAACTGTGAAAATGAGGTCACAAAAAAAAACTATATAGCCGACTATCATGTACTACCAAAGACCAACCTATATACCAAATATCATTGACCTATCACTTATAGTTACTGAGAAACTAAACTAAGCACAAAAACTTAACATGTTCATTGGACCGTGAAATTGAGGTTACAGACAAAAGCCATATGCCAGACTGACATGTACTACTCAAGACCAACCTACATACCAATTATTATTGACCTACAATGTATAGTTAATGAGAAATGGACTTAATCAGAGAAACTTAACATGGTCACTAGACCATGAAATTGAGGTCAAGGACAAAAGTCATATGCCAGACTGACATGCATTACTCAACACCAACCTATATCCCAAATATCATTGACCTACTACTTACAATTATTGAGATATGGATTTAATCAGAGAAACTTAACATGGTCACTAGACCGTGAAATTGAGGTCAAGGACATTAGTCATATGCCACACTGACATGTACTACTCAAGACCAACCTACATACCAAATATTATTGACCTACCAGGTATAGTTAATGAGAAATGGACTTAATCAGAGAAACTTAAC
>MJUU01031380.1:209824-220281 GCA_002080025.1 Modiolus philippinarum | reverse complement strand
ATTTTGTTCATGATGTTTTTGATTGATCATTGTGAGCTTACCTGCAGGCAGGTATGAAGACTGTCTCATACTTCCAGGAGAAGCTGGAGGTGTGTTCTTCTCCTCTGAAAGCATTATTCTAGGTTGTCCATCAGGTGTCATCCTAGCTACGGCCATTGCCTAACAAAATACAATGACAGGTTTTTGAAACCAAACACAACCAGAATTATTCTTTTCCTGTAAGATTATTTGTCATTACATAATAATACAAAATAATAGTTGATTATGTTACTGATACTAAGTTTATTGTGTCTGTAGCTCTATTAAAAACAGTATAATTTTTATTGCTTTGAAAACATTGAAGTCAAATTGTAACTTCGGTATTTAGTTATTTGTAAGTTATATTCACTTCTATTCTTTTGTCAGTTGTTGCATCGTTTTTTTTCTCTAATATTTTCAACAACTAGTATCAGCAGGGCAAATTGAGATCAGTTAGCAGAACCGTATATATTGTTCTATTATTTAAATACTCATTTCATCCAAACAGAACATGACAATATTTACAGTGAAAGAAAAATGACATTGACCCAGTTAATGTCATTATAGTGGTCGATTAAAGTAACAAATTCTTATAACTACATTCATCTGCTTCATATGGAAATCCCCGTATTAAATTGGTTGCGAGTACTTCCGATCATTTCAATTACTGTGTTTTATCAGTCAGTAAAACAACAGCAGCATGCAACTCCTTGACAAGGACAAAAGTAAACAAAGACAACGGAGTAATATAGACAAGGAAATGGTGCATCGTCTGCGATTTTCATTAAGTTATCTTGCGCAAACACTTGAATTTCGTTTATGGAATGAAATTATAAGTATTGAATGCAATATTTTGTAGTTTTATTGTCATGTAAAAGCATGGACCGTAGCACATTTTTCACATGAAGTGCTAGCGCGCTTCATTCAAAATGTACTATTGTCCACGCTTTTACGATCCAATAAAACTACAAAATATTGCATTCAATTCTTAAATAAAGTGCCTGACATCACATTACACTGCCTGATATTTTTTTCTTGTATCACAGCAAGTATGACATACTGACTTTATCAAAGACTATGGATCAATTTATAACCATACAAATTACCTACAATAAATACCAATACTACTTCATTAAAATAATGGAGGCAGGGCAGAGGGGACTTTAAAGATATCACTACAACCAACAACCAGAATTTTGATATTTTTGCTTAATGATAAAAAGTACATACTAGAATATAAATAACAGTAATTAAACTTTCCTTCCTAACCTCCCACCTACATTTTAATTAAAAGGGCATAATTAATACTTTGCATTTCAATCTAGAAAAGTGAAGGTTAAAAAACTTTAATTATTTCTT
This sequence comes from Modiolus philippinarum, assembly GCA_002080025.1. Classification (NCBI taxonomy): domain Eukaryota; kingdom Metazoa; phylum Mollusca; class Bivalvia; order Mytilida; family Modiolidae; genus Modiolus; species Modiolus philippinarum. Next base: position 218,904 of record MJUU01031380.1, on the reverse strand, counting down.
AAATTTTCCTTTTCTTTATTATACAATATGTTTGTATTAATAATGACAATTAAAAAAATACACATAAATTGTATGACAAAAATACACAACTTAAGTCACAACATCAAGTAGTCACACTGAATAAAAATAAATAAAATATTAACAAAAAATTTTTTTTAAACGTTAACTAAAATGCAAAAATATGTATAGTTTGGTTACAAATTCAATCACACACTTATTGATAAAGTAACAAAACTATATATAATTCAAATGAGTATAATTTTTCTTGGCTCTATAGTAAAAAATAAAGTTTTATACCTTTTAAAAAATTAAATAAAATCAAAACAAACCAAAGAACACCTATTGACACATTTCCTTGCGACTACCTGTGTTTGTGTAAGTTTAAGAGGTTCTGCTACCTTCTTCATTAAAGGATTTTCATCACTTTCTTGTTTTCCTAAACATCGTAGTCGTAGTGATGCTCCCTTTTTACTAAGTTTTCTAGGGGGTGGTGTCGGTGGTGTATGTTCTCTTTCATAATCACTATCCTCTTGAGGAAGACTGTAAAAATAAGTATAACATATAGTTTGATTTCTAAAATTGTGTCTTTAAAACACAAGCTATAAGACTAACCCTATTTAAATCATTTGACTGAATCAGAAATGCAAAGGCATTATGGGATTATCATTCTCTATGTTTCTGATTGGATCAAAGTATTTAGCAAGTACGCCGAGCTTCATTTATGAGGAGGGAAGTTGGAATTTCTGAATCTGCCCATTGGGCTTTATGTAACAGTATTTTAATACTTACCGTATGAAAAGTAATACTCATGCATAAAAATATAAATAAGGGTGTCCAAAATGAAATTATTTAAGTCGTCTTTTTTTTCTTTCTTAAGAAATCAATAATATTGCTGTACCACTGGGAATCTTGACCAAAGTCACTCATGCATAAAATTATGGTTGGCATTTCCAAATGTAGTTGTCTCTAGTAGGATAAAATATATCTGAGAAATGCACTTACAATTAAACGTATAGGCAAATCAAAATGTTCATTCATGTCCCCTAAAACCTAGACCATATATATGAAGGAATTTTTTTTTCAAATAAACAAAAACTTCAAAATCTGGACCAAAATGACTCTGATAAATTAAATTTCCCAAAATTTACACTACATACTCCCTATATACATAAATTCCTTGTTTTTTGGTCAGTTCTGAAGATCCTGGTTTTATACTGTTTGCTTTGTGTCCTCTTGTATCGTTAGCACCATCATAGGAAGGGTAGGTTTCTGTATCAGACTGCTGACTAGCAGGGCTTTGTGGCTGCACTTCTTTGTATGATTCAGATGCTGATGATATGGCACTATAAAAGGTAGGAGTAAATTGTAATTATTTCAAGTTTGAAGTATTAACTTGATCGAAAGAATGGACAGTCTCCATAAGTTCTCTCCTATAAAAATATAATAAGATTATATATATCGGTGAACAATATACACTATCAATATTTTTTAGTGAATTTCATATTTATACAGAAAATTAATATTTGAATACTAAAAGAGACCATTTGCTCTGTTGTCAAATATGTGTACATAATTCAATGCAAAAATACAACATTTAGATGGGTTTCATCGAATGGGTAAGGGAACCTTTCCCAAATCTTACACAAAAATAATCAAAATCCTGATTGTAGTTATAATCTAGAAGAAAAGGGGCAATTTTTCCTGAAATCCTGGATTACTATGGGCTTTTTTATCTATTACCAAACCAATAATATTATGCAATTCAAGCATCGTGCTAAAGCTAATCTTCAATCCTGTGTCAAGCTAATTCCCATTTGACATCCTCTCTTGGAAATAATTTATGGAGGACATTGTTATTAAGTAGAGAGAAGCAAGTCATGCTTGCCTTTTTAATGAGTTACTACATAATGAGAAACAAATAGAAGTCCGACGATTTTCTCTGTTCTTTGTCACATGATGTCTGATTAGACACACATTTGTATTTACTTCAATCTAACCAAGGATCAATCTAAGCATCTACTTCACTGTAAAACTTAATAGAGAACACACAACTAAAGCAGTTCTAATCAGAGTAAGATTAATAGGTTCTTATACAAGACAATATTAAAGATAAGGGATATCTTCCATGAGTGTGAGAAATTCCATCCTTTCCCGAAGTTAAACGAGGGTAAAAGATGTAGAATTTCTCCCATGAGTGGAAGATATCCCGATCTTTAATTTTGGTTGAATATAAAAACCTATTTCTTCCATAAAATACAACAACCAACCCGAAAGAAAGAAAATCTTGCCTTTTCTTGTGGAGTTCTCAATTGTGATGTCAAATCATCCATGGAGTTTATTGTTGCAACAATTGTGACGTCAAACAAACCGCAATGTTGGATTAGACATTTACCTGTGTAAGACAGCTTCACACGACCCTGTTTTCTATGGGCTGTCTTACAAAGAAAACACCCATTTACGGAAGAATAAAGGATCTTCAACATCATGATTCAAGCAAATTGATATTGAAGAGGTCTTATGTAAGAACTTACCTTGTATGACTAAGGCGTCTCATGTCATTTGACATGATCGGTGATACTTTGACAGGAGCTAATGGTGATGGAGATCTGTTTATGGCATTACGATACTCAACATTTAGATGATTACTAGAGCCACCAGGTGTCACTTTACCATTGAGTGAGTTCTGTGGTGATAACGTAGTATGAGAGTTGGCAGGAAGTATTTTTGGCGTTTGATTACTGTTGATGAGATACTGTGGTGCTTTCCCCACAATAGGTAATGCTGTTTTGTTGACTCCAGTTAGAGCAGTTATCACACTACCAAACAATGTATGGTTTCTCTGAAATACAATATAATGTTTTATTATGTCAGCCGTTCTTACACTTAAGACAATAGTACTCGATCTAAACAAAGCTAAACACAGCTAAACAACATATGACTTGTATTTGCAGTCCAGGAATGTTACTAGACCTTAATTCAATATTTATCTATGTTTTCTATATGACTTTACAATTTTTGAAAATAATCTGCACTGCTCAAAATTAGCCTGACCAGAACAGTTGGACTGGCCAGTGTTTCTTATTATTCTGGTACTTTCAGCTGAACAAAAAAAAAAAACTAAACTTGTTAACACCATCTTTTTTTTATTGGTCAAAATATCATTTTTACCTCTAAATAATAACCAACTTTGAATAATAATCTATACCCAGTAATTACATAAAAACATTTTCAATTTGGTAGGTACCGGTATATTTCTGTGAATGGCAATGTGCGAAGCCTCTGGCAGAACTTGTCTTTCACAGAGGGAACTTTTTTTTATTTTCCATCAAAATATATTACTTAAAACATTATTGTTATTGTAAATGAGTGGAGAACAATGGAAATCAAACTACAGAACTCCACCGTTACTATTTTGAATTAGGAAATTCTTGTGATGCTGGTAAAAAAATACATATTGAACTACAAGATTCAGAGCTTGTAGAACTTGATTCCTTAAAGAATTCAGAGTTTAATAATACAGAAAGGCCACATAAAAAACTGAAGATGATAGGAATAATGCAGTTTAAGAATATATCTTCTACTATTCCATTATACATATAGTATCATCATAGCCATTTTGGTTAAAATAATTAATCCCCTAACTGTACAACATATCCTTCCTTTTGTTAGGTTATTTCATATATTGCTTTGTTCTATCTATTATTCAAAAATCTAAATTCAACAAAGTTTATTATTGAGGGCAAAGATCTTTTTTTAAAATAAATAATAAATTCTTATTTTCAACCCTTTGCAAATGAAGGGATATATTCAGAATTTCTGCTACTTTATTGTTCTATTATGCAATGGTACAACAATGAAGTGTTTTGCTATTATTTAAGAAAAATTGCTTATTTGAGAAAAGCAGAAAATGTGCATGTATAATCCTGCAACATACAATCTAAGACTGACACCTAAGCTATTAATGTTCAATATAAAATCAAGAGTGCCAAAGATTTAGTTGAAATTTACATCTACAGTAATAGTGATGAAATGAGTAAGTCTATATGTAAGCTTTTTCTTGTGGCATTAATCTGTACACCAATTATTGTACTATTAAATTCTGCCAATTAGAAAAATATTTACTGTTCTCCATTTACAAACAAGAGCTGTCATTGAATGGCAACCAGTGATACCCCCACTCACTGAACCCTGAATCCATATGGCAGGTGCAAATTTAAGTGTGTGTGGACATAATACAGGTTTTGGACACAATACAAGTATGCACACAATGATGTAATCCTCAAAAATAAACAAAATGTAGTAACCAAATAATCATATAGAGGATGCATACCAATTTTGAAATCAATCCCTCTTATAGTAGCTGAGAAAAATGCAACAAAAAAATCATGTTTCACTACATTTCGTAACAAAGTTCTTTTTTCTTTTAACAGGAAGTACACATCTGACACCACTCAAAATAAAACTAACCATATAAGGCTGCATACAAATTTTGAAACCAATCCCTTTTATAGAAGGTGAGAAAACTGTGACAAAAAATTCATATTTCACTACATTTTGTAACAAAGTTCGCATTTCTTTAAACAGGAAATGCACATCTGACAAGAATCAAAAAATGATGTTCCTTACAACTAATCATATAGAGGCTGCATACCCATTTTGAAATCAATCTCTTTTATAGAAGCTGAGAAAACTGTGACAAAAAATTCATGTTTCGCTACTTATCATAACAAAGTTAACTTTTCTTTAAACAGGAAGTACACATCTGACACGACTCAAAATTATATGTTCCTTACAACTAAACATATAGCGGCTGCATACAAATTTTGAAACCAATCCCTTTTATAGAAGCTGAGAAAACTTGTGACAAAAAATTCACATTTCACTACATTTCATAACAAAGTTCACATTTCTGTAAACAGGAAATGCCCATCAGTCAAGACTCAAAATAAGATGTTCCTTACAACTAATCATATAGAGGCTGCATACCAATTTTGAAATCAATCTCTCTTATAGAAGCTGAGAAAACTGCGACGAAAAATTCATGTTTCGCTATATTTGTTAACTACAGTAAGTCCACATTTCGTTAAACAGGAAGTACACATCAGACACAACTCGAAATAAAATGTTCCTTACAACTAACCATATAAAGGCTGCATACCAATTTTAAAATAAATTTCTTTAATAGAAGCTGAGAAAACTGTGATGTAAAATTCATGTTTCACTATATTTCGTATAACTAAGTCCACATTTCGTTAAACAGACAGTGCACATCCGACAAGACTCAAAACAGGATGTTCCGTACAACTAATCATATTGAGGCCGCATACCAATTTTGAAATCAATCCTTCTGATAGCAGCTGAGAAAACTGCGACGAAAAAAATCATGTTTCACTCCATTTCGTAACTAAGTCCAAATTTCGTTGAACAGAAAGTACGAATCTGACAGAACTCAAAATAGATCATCATACAGAAGCTGCATACCAATTTTCAAACCAATCCCTCTGCTAAAAGCTGAGAAAAATGTGACAGAAATAAATTTTTGGGCGAACGGATGGACGGACAGACAGACAAGGTGAATGCAGTATACCCCACTCTATAGCAAGTGGGGGTATAAAAATGTAAAAGGGGAACAATAATTTTACTTTTTTCATATAATTACCATTATTTATATGTGTTATCATACTTGTGTTGCAACAATTTTGCCATATCGATTCTGAAACTCTGATTACAAGCATAAACAATAAATTTGGTGTTGAAAATCTTTCTTAAACTATTCAAATATTCTGAATAGTAATATAATATCTCAAAAATTTCACAAAAAATATAACAACTTTATAGAGTACTCGGAACTACATGTTAATTTTCTGATTTATCACATACTATATAAGTTGTATATCAGTGTTTAAGTCCAGGAATAGTGAAGATTAGAAAGGACTGAAAGCCATCATAAAAGTTTATTTTTAAGTTTTTGTTGAATTAAATTTTCATTTAAATGCTTGGGGCAGGGGATCATTTCATCTCTAAATAGCAATAAATTCAGTTTTGAAACTGTGTTTGTGAAATTGTATCCCTTCCTTCTACCCTTGTGAATTTGTGAAGAGCTGTACTAACTTGAATGATACAGAGAGAAGTATGAAAGATTCTATAACATCCCAACTCACATTCTGTAGTTCATACTGTTCTCCACCATTTACAATCAGACAACTTCTCTAATATTTGTACAAAAACATTTAAAACTTTTCATAACATTGTAGATCTAGTTAAGATTTATATACCATAAAACAACTAATTTTCACAGTGACTTATTTCCGTTAATCATCTTCACTGCAATTTACTGTCACAATAAATCATTCTTCTATTTATATTCACAACATGTCAAGACAAATTTGCAACCATTTAATTCTGTGATATATTTTTTGTGAATTATTAGTGAAAATAAATCTTATCAGGAATAAAATGTGGTTTACAGTAAATAATCTTATCACTTCTATAGTCATGTGAAGTTATTCCAATCTGTTTGGGGGGGGGATTTATTACATGGCTTTATACATTTAATTCTACTGCCTTGTTTTCCTCTGAATATTTGTTTCATTGAATTCTGTGCCTTTTCCCAATTATGACTTATGTATTTAAACTAATTGTATAAAGAAACATTAACCAACCTAACAAAAACAATTAAGAAACTAGAAAAATGTGAGTTAAGCTCACTAAAATACATACCCCCCCGCTCCCTCAATTGATTCCAGAAAAAAAAAACGGAAACATGTAAAATCATTTCATATCAAATTTTTAAATAGATGGTGCACAATAGCAATACATATTGAACATTCTGTGAAAGTTTCATAGAATTCCACTGTGTGGTCTAGGAGTTGTGTACCCCTATGGCGGACAGACAAAAGAACACAGACGTATGAACAAACAGACACCATGATCACTATATACTGCCTGCTAAAGCCCCCTGCTTTAGCAGGCGGTATATATAAAAAAATTAAAAACATGCATCATTCCACTCTATACCTATTTCAATTTTATAATAGTCAAGGATGGATCATGTCTGAAAAAAATTCACATGTTTACTAGTGTACTCTATATAGGGTCAATTACTGTTGTATTATCTTTTTATTTTTACACTTTAGCTGTTACCAAGATAAAGATCTAGCATGTTGACTGAAGAAAATTTAATCTAAACACATTCAATTTGTGAACTGATTCTAGAAAACAAAACAGAGAACATTATATAGTTGTGTGCTTACTCTATGCATAGGTTCTTCCATGTCTTTTGTACCATCTTCATCTTCATCCAGATTACCAGATATAGCTCTACGTAATTCTGGTCCTAAATCATGGACAAGTCTCAAACCAGCCTGTTCAAAGTTAAAAAATAAATGTAGGTTAATTAGACTCTCCTTTACTGTGAAGGTTTCAAATAAAAGAACTGATCTGGAGTGATGACGATGGCTCTTACAACAAAATCAGTTATTTTAAAAATGTTAAAAAGTAAACCAGACTTTTTCTTCATATAACATCAATAATGACAAAACATTCATACCTTGTAATTATCATATATACCTGACTCCAAGTGGAAAATTTCAGAGCTAAAAGCAAGTCCAGGAAAAGGGTCTGACTTACATGAAGGAGAAAAGCAGAGTACATAAGGGCTATTCCAGAAATATTTGTATAGGGGAGGGGGGTTGGAAGGCACTTTAATTAAAATTTGATGGGTTGTGGGGTATATTGGAGACTTGCACTGAAGATGCAATGAGACAAATGAATTAAAATTTTATGCATGGTAGGTCCTTTTAAAAAGTGCCTTCTGCCTAAAAGTTTGCAGGTTAATAAACGATAATTTGGAGTGTGTTGAGCCATTATTTGGTATTTTAAATATAAGAAATAAAACATTTTTGTGTTGTTTTTTTACTTAATTCATGATGTTTTCATGTCAGCATAATTGTATTCATGGTTCAACATTTGTGTACTATGATGATTTCACTATTTACCGATAACAATGAACAGCTGTCTCATTAGAGAGTCACGTGATAACTCCCTACCCTTTTTATTCTATATTTTTTACTTATTAAAAAGTCTATTGCTATCAACATAATTCATATTTTCGTTCTTAATGAAGACAAACTATAAAATCATTACTATTGGAAACCTGTACTTTGATATTATTTTTTATGGTCATACCATATAAGAAAACAAAATTCAGTTATCCTCCTCAAATACAATGTCTTGGCATAGAAAAAACTTAGAAAAAGATAAAAATGCCACAAACATTTCATCTATCTCATGCAGAAAATATTCTTTCATTCAAATGTATGCATTGGATAAATAATAGCAGTTCTATGTTGGAGTTTTGGTACATAACTTGATAATGATCACCGATCCACTTTATCAACTGTATTTTCAAAACTAAACAATACTCATTAAAATTATTGTAACTCCAACTTACATGTAATGCATTAGTATGTTCTTGGCCTTTCTGTATTTTCTGCATTTGTTCTTTACGTTTTTTAAAGCGGCGGAAATAATCTTGTATAAGAAATGTTGCATAGAATTTTCCTACTGTGATATCATCCTCCCCTGTAAATGAAAAAAACACTGAAATCTTGTTCTTTTTAATTTTATTTTCTTCTTCTGTAGATATTGTGTGAAATTGAGCATACATGTACATACCTGAATTATGAATAATCTATAATTTAAAGTTCTAAACAAGAGCTGAACACTTTAAAAAGTCCAATTCGTTTGATATATTAAAATTGTGCTTAAATATGAAATCATGTTTATTCAGTATAAACAACTTTTCTAATCAGTCTCATCTATGGTCAACCATCATACAATTGAAGTGCAGTCTGCACTGAATGGAGATCAATTTTGAGGGCAAGATTAATTAATTCTGTAGAAACACTGATAATACAGGTAAAAGGCCAAGCTGAATACAATGTTCTGCAGCCTTTGAACATTCAAACAATGCTGCTAGTATGGGCGATGGACATTTGCGCAAATGAATAGTGGACAGTTGCACAAACGAAAAGTGGACTTTTGCCCAAATATTTTTAGCAACCTACTAAAGTAGCCTG
>MJUU01031380.1:192676-209000 GCA_002080025.1 Modiolus philippinarum | reverse complement strand
ACTATCATGGGTCACAAATACAGTAATGATGAAATATCACGACTCCACTTCATCATATATTATAACTACCATGGGTCACAAATACAGTAATGATGAAATATCATGGCTCCACTTCATCATATATTATAACTACCATGGGTCACAAATACAGTAATGGTGAAATATCATGACTCCACTTCATCATATATTACAACTACCATGGGTCACAAATACAGTAATGATGAAATATCATGGCTCCACTTCATCATATATTATAACTACCATGGGTCACAAATTCAAAGCCAGAACAGACTTGTAAATAGTGATAGTTTTAAGTTTTAAAATTAGTACTTTATATTGAGAGACTTGATAAGTATTTACGAATACATTTTACTATATCCTCTTCAGAATCCTACTTCAACCTCCCCTTGATGAGCAGGGTGCAATGATAAAAGTCCGGCTAATGCCTATGGAAGAGGACATATGATTAAAAGAAATATGCTGAGTAAAGGTTTGCACAATTGGATAAAAATTATTAAAAAAGAGGTCAGTTATCGTTTGCGCAAATGTCCACTTTTCGTTTGCGCAAATGTCCTCTTTTCATTTGCGCAATTGTCCTCGTTTTTTTGCCCAAATGTCCATCGCTGGCTAGTATGTATCTCAACAGGTATACTGTATTGTTACAGAAAATTCACTTCATGTACAGAACAACATTAGACAAAGACACAAAATGATCATTTAAGTTTTTATTGGGTAATTCTTTCCTCAAACCTGCAAAACATTTCTTGACCAATGATAACCTTCCTTTTCCTCATTCTTCCACAACAAATTCAATGGTATGATGAAAGGTGTGGCCCCTTTCTTTCGACACTTTTCAATACAATCACCATGCAAGTTCAACCCATGTACAGGAAATAAGAATTGATGAGATCTGTCTCTTCCATATAAATGGATTAACGAGCCCATAGAGGAACCAGGTGGTGCAATAACTGTTATTCTTACCCAAATTAAATCACCTTAACTTTTCCTGAAGGGGGAGGGGGCAAAATGTTCAACTGCAAAAATTAACACCTAAAATCCACAAAATGCATTACTCGTTTGATGAACATTTTTGTGCAATTTCCACTTTAAGTGTTGACCTTCCCAACAATATGTTTATTATGCTTAGACAGGTTGGTAACATTTACTGACAAATGCTCTCTTTCTAGATTGAAAAGTATGATCATTATTGGATGCCTTTACTTGAAAATAATTCATTTAACCAACAATCAAACATTAAGGTGACAATCAAAATAAAAAAATCACAAATATCTTTTGGGTAGTTCATCGCATAGATAAAAACATTTTTTCACACATTACAATAAAAATTTTTTTTTTTAAATAAATTGCATTACATAAAAGGTATACACTGACAGAATAATTTGTGATCAATTTAAGAATTCTACACTTTAAATCTAATTGTGGTATTATGCTATTTTAATTTAAAGTCATGAAAAAAACAATTAATGCATACATGTATAAATATTATATCCACAAAATAATTAACATAATATGAAATTTAAATAAGCAAATTTTCAAGAAAAATTGTTTTCATATTGTAAAATCACATAAACATTGAAAAAAATGATAACAAAAACAATGGATCATCTCCACTTCACCACACACAGCACTCCCTAATACATTCAAACTACTAATAGAATGAAAAAATCACAATTGTACCACATCAAAAGGAGCTACAAAATATAATCTATAATCTTTGAAGAGTAAAAAATTGCTAATATGTTATTTCATCTTTTAAATGAATTACGGATGACTTAATAAAATAATTTTTGAAAATATATCACATATATACTTGTATGCTTGGTCCTATCAGTCATATTCAAATTTTAAATTTAGCGATACATAAGTTTCACAAATATATGATGTTTCAAACAAAACCTTAAAGGTCATAATCCTTAGGTTTCATAATTGAAAGGAAATGTTTTTTGAATAGCTATTTATCATGAATTTTTGATGTCACATGACGAAACTAACAGACCCTAAGTAGCCATGATGGGTCAAATTGATCTAAAATAGAATTGATGATAAATATGAGTTTAGGACTAAAACTGATATTTTATCAACAAAGGAAAGAATTTCTGGTACTTTCTATTGTCCAAACAAGGCAAAAATACTTGATATGATGTTAAAAGGAAAGACTTTTAATGATTTTCTGTAAGTTAATATGTGGAAAAATGAAATAACTTTTCTGTAAAGTACTAAAGGAAGTTACGACACACTTACTACCAGCAGGGGGGACAACTTGGTCCAGTAGTTTAGGATTTGTCCTCTTCCAAATTTTAAGAATGACTTTCCGCAGTTCTTCGTTACAGTCATCTATATTTCCATCTACTTTTATCTTCAGTGATGTACGAACTAAGGCAAACAGGGTAGCATTAAACATCACCGTACCATCACTATTTAGTGGCATATTCATACTAACTAATCTCTGAAAGAGAAATAACAACTCTTATAGTTAACACTCAAACTTAAGCTGACTGAAAATCCAAAGAAGCATCCACACTCTTTTTTAGTTGTAAAGGGTGTATAAGATATCAATATATTCCTAGATTAAGAGAAAGTTGTTGATCTAAACAAATCAGTTAGAATACCATACAAGTGGTTATTTTTACAGGTCGCCAGTTTCGCATTTTCTTTCAAAATAGTAGATTTTATTTTGGCTGACTCAAATATTCACAATTTCTTATAACTTGAATATAATGTCTCATTTAAATTATATTCCACGGTATGCAATTTTGGCGACAACAAAATGACTGCAAATAAAGTGAAAATTAAGTACCTGCGAAAATAACCATTTCTACGGTACTCTGCAATGTTTGATAAATATTAGTTTTGCTACATGTTGTTGTTTTCTGATTTATATTTACTGGTATATCAATAAGGGAAGTGTACTATACTGTATTTCCTAACAAGTGTTGTATAAGCTCCATTAAATAAATTTAAAAATAAGTACAATAAATTCTAGAATGTAAGTGAAAACATCATCTAATCAGCAATCAGAACTAACTGAACTGTATATTGATTGTTTTTCATGCAAGTTTAAAGCAAAATTAATTTGAGATGCATACAGTCCAACTTCAATGGCTCAAACACCCAAAGGACCCATGAAAACAGTTCGACCTTGAGAGTTGTTGGAGTAATCGAGGTTGAACTATGTTAAAATTTTAACAAAGGGTCCTGTAAAATGCTTCTAGACATCTATCGTGTTCCAGATTAACGAGCAATCGAAGCTCATTTGCATCTGAAACTAAATTTATAACGATAACGAAGAATGCAAAGTTCTGTTATAGCTTACCTTACAACACAATTTACCAAAACCTAAAGGTGGTGATATTTACCTTACATGCCACCCTGTGTGGACACAATTTACCAAAACCTAAAGGTGGTGATATTTACCTTACATGCTACCCTGTGTGAACACAATTTACCAAAACCTAAAGGTGGTGATATTTACCTTACATGCCATCCTGTGTGGAAATAATTTACTAAAAACCCAAAGGTGTTGATATTTACCTTACATGCCACCCTGTGTGGACACAATTTACCAAAACCTAAAGGTGGTGATATTTACCTTACATGCCACCCTGTGTGGACACAATTTACCAAAACCTAAAGGTGGTGATATTTTTCTTAACAGTGTAACTACATCTAAATGTTTTATTCTTCCCCTGAAATAAACAATTTATAAATATCAAAATTTAAAAGAATAATACAACTTTACACTATTGAAAGTGCAAGATCGAGAAATCTCAGATAACCAAGGGTAAGATTTTAATATTTCTCTGATGAAGCTTGCAACGGTGTTTGATTGTTTTTTCTCCCAATTATAAACAAAATACAAGTTTCTCTACAACCAGACTATGGTTGGTGTCCGTCATGTCTAAGCAACTAACTGTGATGTCAATAACCTTATAATGCATTTCTTGCGTGAAATTCTTATCTCCCCCCATGGGTTGAGACAAGGATATCTTGAATGACTTCAATAGGTACAGACTTGTCACAAATGTGAGAAAGTCTGATCTTGGCATATTCCTCATTTAATATTTTCTAACTCAGCATGAAAATGTAATTGCTTTGTAGGCATAAATTCTTTCTATATGTGAAATCTATGTACTGGTACAATAATGATTATCTAAATGTACTTTAAATGTTCTTGAAACATTTCATAATATGATTTTTGTAAAACACATATAGATTACANAAATTTTAATTGCGAGGCTTGCAAAGCATTTAAAAATTCTTAAATTTAACTATCTCCAGTGGATAAAATATGGTAATAATCGGGATAAAGTGGTGTAATCTTTTTCTCTAATGATAAATGATAAACAGCGAGAAATGTATTCCGAATAGATTTTGATGTGAAATAGCACGGAGCTTTATTCAACATACTTTGAATATGAAAATTTATCTAATGGGTCAGAACCGCTTTAAACTTCACATATCATTAGAGAAATACTGTTCAACATCAACAATTAAAATTGATACACATAAGAAAACTTGTTCAAAACATTTGAGGACTCCTTGACTTAAAATGAGACAGACTTGGAAAAAATTCCTTTCCAAAAATGTGCAAAACAAAAGATAAAATGAAAAGGATAGATATACAGATTGTTTTGAAAAAAAACATGTTTTAACACAAACTTACTTGGCTTCTGGATCATACTCGGACCAGAACCTAACAAATTCGTCTAAATGATGTGGACCAAGTATAGACCAATCTCTTGTAAGGTAGTCAAAGTTATCCATAATAACAGCCACAAACAAGTTAATAATCTGTCAAAATAATATATCACTAGAATTAATAAATTTAAAAGAAAATACAAAATATTGTACATATGTTATTTGTTTTGAAGTGTAGTTGAATAGTTCAACTTGCAGTGTACTCATTTTCTGCTGCTGCAGGTTTAAATTTTTCTGCATGTTTTTGAATTTTACTTGCAATAAGGTGTATGTATTTCACATCTATCCCCTTTTTCTGCATTTATTGGTCAAAAGTTACACAAATTCCCCAGTCATTGATAGAAATAATTTTAATACATGTAAAAGCAGAATTTGACGAGGCTTGTCAGTATGTTACAATATAATCCATCCAAGTGTTTAAGGTTCTATTACAACTGTCACTTAAGGTAAACTTATTGAGTTCAAATCTGCAAACCCAATATTCTAATTATTTTTAGCCACTCTGTCATCTGTGGGACTGCTACCATTTACAAAGTAAACCTATGTGGTCTTTCCAAAAGGGACAATAATGGGCATAGTTTTAGTTTACATCAAGTAAGGCCATAAAGACCACGATTAAAAGCAATAAATATTTAGCTATTATTTATCCTGGTCACTGTAGTAAGTGTACTTTCCATATTGCTCTGCCAGAAAAGAGCAAAATCTGTCATCTTAATTTCCAAAACTGTAAAAAGTGTTGCAGATATATGATCATATATGTATTACTGTATGTGTTAAGTAATCATCACTGTGTCTCATCCGTACACAGGATATATGTACCAGGACTGGTTTTCGTTTAAATTTCAATGACGGTTACCATTAGTGTATGTGGATCAACTTTATAGCAACTAAGTAGCTATACATTGGTAACACAGTGCACTTGTGATAGATTTCATTTAATTTAAACGAAAACCAGTCCGGGTGCCAATATCCTGTGTACAAATGGTGATCATTGCATGTTCTCTCTTTCAATTTATCCCTTTATTAGAGTAAATCTGTTAAAATCTAGTATGATATATATTATAGATGGAAACAGCATGACCAGATTTCGATACTTCTGACACTAATTTTGTAACATATCTTTCAGATAAATACTTACCAAAAATGAACAAAGAATGTAAAACGATATAAAATAAAAGTAGGCAACATTATTGCCACATTCTCCAGCAGGTTCTGTAGTGTTTGTAACAATATGTTCAGGTGGTAATTGACATAACACTTCAGGTTTATCTACACAGGATAACATCACATCTTGCCATGCTTCTCCTGTTGCTGACCTGTAATATATAGATTTCATTAGTACAGTCCAGTTAGTTCATGATATTATCATTCACATCAAAACTTCCATATACAACAGTTTCTTTAGCCCATAAAATAATATGTTTAATTTCCGATTGGGTTAATTTGTGATTATTCTAAACAAAAAGCTACACAACTTCATAATTAACTCTTTATATTACATTGAATATAGCTCAGGGCTCACCAAACTCGGCGATTAGGGCGATTAAGTCGCCCTTTTGTGCCTCAAGTCGCCTAAAGTTGCCCCCAAAAGCGATTCCAAGTCGCCGGAGCATTTTGACACTTCTATTTCCGGTAACAAGGAAGTAAATTGATGAGATTTCTAATGCTTTATTCCTGTGTTTGCAAAGCTCAAAGATTGTTTACATCATCTCATGGTTTTAAAATCAAGACTCATTGACTTTGTAGTATACATTTATCAAAAGAATTCATTGGAAATTGTCCTAAATATTTACGTTTCAACTACAGTTCAAACCGGAAGTGGTCTATATAAAGAATGTCCACAAACGTAAACAATCTATTTACATCCCTCTAATATTTGGAGAACCATTCAAAAAAGAATGAAGCAGATTAGCAACTGTCTCTTGAGCAACTGAGTGATAAACTACCCATTTACTAAAGACTGATAAATAAAAGAAAATTTATGTCATGTAAATCTAACCTAAATGCAGGAGCACCTCCAACCATAAGCTTTTGGGTGAAAGAAACATAAAATTGATAAGTAGCTAAAATCATATTTTTTTTTATATAAAATCTACATTGTAGATCTTGAAATATCAATGGTATTTTAATGATTAAAACTGATTTATTGCCATTGTTGAATAAGTGTATATGTAAATCAAATACAAAAGTCATGAAAATTCAGTTGCGGATACACGGAAACAAGTCTCCCTGTCATGACCTGAAGTCTCCCTATTTCTACCCTCAGGGAGACTTCAAGTCTCCCTGTTCTTTTGAAGTGTGGTGAGCCTTGTAGCTTTACATAAACTTGGATTTTTATTATTTTTTTACATGTATCTACCTAAGCAGGACTAAAAATGCTAGCTGGAAGGTTTGGAAGTTGTTTTTTCTATGGAGCTGACTTACCTGAAGAGGACTAAAATCGCTAACTGGCAAGTTTGGAAGTTGTTATTTCTATGGAGCTGAACTTACATGAACAGGACTAGAACTGCTAACTGGAAGTTTTGGAAGTTGTTATTTCTATGAAGCTGGACTTACCTAAACAAGACTTAAAATCCCTAACTGAAGGTTTGGAAGTTGTTATTTCTATGTAGCTGACTTACCTAAAAAAGACTAAAACTGCTAACTGGAAGGCTTGGAAGTTGTTATTTCTTTGAAGCTGACTTACCTGAAGAGGACTAAAACTGCTAACTGGAAGGTTTTAAAGTTATTTCTATGGAGCTGAATTACCTAAACAGGACTTAAACTGCTAACTGGAAGGTTTGGAAATTGTTATTTCTATGGAGCTGACTTACCTAAACAGGACTTAAACTGCTAACTGGAAGGTTTGGAAGTTGTTATTTCTATGGAGCTGTCTTACCTGAAGAGGACTAAAATCGCTAACTGGAAGGTTTGGAAGTTGCTAATCTATGGAGCTGACTTACCTAAACAGGACTAAAACTGCTAACTGGAAGGTTTGGAAGTTGTTATTTCTATGAAGCTGACTATCATCATTGTCTATAGAAATCTTTCCAAATATCTGAAACAAAAATCAGACATAAATATAATAAAGGGCTACACAGAGCGCAGCATGATACAACGGCAGCATGACGACCACTGAAATTGAGCAAGTGTAACTTACAGCAAATGTGGACACAGTAATTAGCTGGACACAAAATAGTGAAAATAAAGCTTACAATGAGAATAATCCAAAGAAAAAAATCCATCAAAATCTAATGAAAAATAAAGATTTCGCATATTTCTTATCATTGCAATTTTGGCCCCTTCAACCCCTTATAGCTCGAACACAGTAAGAGCTACGCCAAATCAATTGAATATTACTTAAGGCTAACAATGAGAGGAATGCAAGGAAAAAAATCCCATCAAAATCAAATGAAAAATAAAAGATTTCACATAATTCTAAATAATTGCAATTTTGGCCCCTTTGACCCCTTATGGCCCTGAAACGGTATGAGCTATATCAATCTGTTGACATAGTGCTGAAAGATTGCATTGAGAGGAATTCAAAGAAAAAAATCCCATCAAAATCTGATCTAAAATAAAGATTTCACATATTTCTAAAAATTGCAATTCTGGCCCCTTTGATCCCTTATAGCTCAGAAACAGAAAGAGCTATGCCAAATCAGTTGACATACTAATGAAAGCCTACAATGAGAGGAATCTAAAGAAAAAAAATCCCATTGAAATCAGATGAAAAAAAATTTTTTAGGTAATCTGCACATTTGCAATTTTGGCCCCATTAGGTCCTCATAGCTTGGAAAGGAAACAAGTTATCAAAAATCTGGTGGTGAAGCACTATGTTAATTATTCATAAGGAGTACATTGCAGAAAACTGCATCAAAATTGGACTAAAAATTAAAAAAATGAAATTTTAAATTCGCCCCTTTTGGGCCCCATTTATCTCATGAACGGTACATGCCATGTGAAATCTGTTGGCATATCTCAGATTGGAAATTTTCTAAGGAGTTTACTGAAAGAAACCCAGTCAAAATCCAATAAATAATAAAGATTCTACAGTCAAATATGTGAAAACACCCAATTTAACCCCTTTTGGCCCCTTCTTCAAAAACGGGTGGGGCCAGGAACATAATATTATGACCCGGGCTTAAGCATATGCCAAGAAACATCATACTAAAATTTGAAAATGATCTGTTCACTGGAACCAAAGTTTTGCTGTCAACAGACACAAAAATAACCAATTTTACCCCTTTTTGGTCCCTTTTTCTGAAACAGGTGGGCCACAGACCCGAAATAAAAATCCCGGATTAACCTTATGCCAAGAATCCTCATACTAAAATTTGATGATGATCCGTCCACTAGAAACAAAGTTATGCTGGCAACAGACGCCCATGACTGCACCATAACATAATACGACCGCAAAATTTTTGCTGTCGTATAAAAAAGAAATGTCATCACATGTCTTTTCAACACCAGGTTTGAAAGATATCAAAATGTAAGGATATTTTCAGATTTCCTGAACATGTATTAAGACCATGGAGCATGTATTAAAGTTTCAGATCACTGATCATGTATTTAAGATTCAAGTATTACTGAGCATGAATTCACTTTCAGATCAGTATTACATAGTTTCAGATTGATAGATTAGTATTACTGAGTATATATTTATAAAGTTTCAAGTCAATGCATCAATATTACTGAGTTTCAGGCATGAATTAAAGTTTCAGATATCAAGAGATCAGCATAAAAGTTCCTGGAGGATAGTTCCAGATTACTGAGCAAGTATGTATTTAAGTTTGAGATTGATAGATCAGTATTACCGAGTTTTGGATTGATAGGTCAGTATGGCTGAGCATGTATGGCTGAGCATGTATTAATTTTCAAGTCAACAGAGCAGTATTACAATTTAAATTTATTTCAAACACATATCACAGTATGGATACATAATTAGGGCACATATTGTTGTTATTACATTACTTTTCGTAGTAAAAGTACTTCATTCTATACATAGTCAAGATCTCTATTTTATAAATATGATAACACTTTTACCTGCATTCCAATTACTGCATAGATGAAGAACAACATGACAATCAGCAGTGCTACATAAGGAAGAGCCTGAAAAATAGAACATTACTCATATTAATATTCATATTACTTGCAAATATCAGAACAGACCGTTTCATAGTAAATAGGGAAGCTATAACTTGAACAGAGAGGGGACATGTAATTTCCAGACAGAAAGTCCTTCATATCACCAATCAAACTCAGATTGTAACAGTGAAGATGTATTGTACTTAGTCACTCTGTTTCTCCCAGAAAACTTAAAGAACCCCCACCCCCCAATCAATGAAAAGGGACTATTCTTACGAAAAGGTAAAGAAACATTGCAGGTAATAATTATGTGAATCATAAGTGTACTATAGCAATGGTGTTTCATTGATTTTACATCATAGTAACAACAGATCAAGCCAATGCATTATGTTTTTCCTGCTAGTGTCATGTAAAGTAATTACATCATCACAATTTCAAAGAATCCTTTTGTTTCATGAAAAAATTCCCAATTCTCTAATTTCTATCCAGTTTTCACATTTCCTGAACGATGTGGAAACATTTGTACTCCTCTCTAGAGAGGAGAACAAGTTTCGTGACATTTCCCGCCAAATTCATTCGGAATACAATCCTCAGTGTTTTTCGTCCGGTCATTAGAAAACAGTTTCCACAACTTTTAGAGAAACAGTTTCCACAACTTAAACACGTTAATTATGAAATTTCTCCCATCTCATTAAATAAATGTTCAAATGTTAAAAAGCTAGACAAGCCTCGCTTTCAAACATTTGCAAAATTTATTTAACTCGATGCGTGAAATTTCATAATCAACTAGTTCTTGTTGTGGAAACTATATTTCTCCTGTTGCTCTTGAATGGAATTATACATGAAATAAAATATAAATAAGGTGATGAACAACAGAATTTTTCCGTTAACAATGCTATATTACCTGAAATGACTTGATAAAAGTCCATAGGAGTGTTCTTATACCCTCTCCTTTACTGAGCAATTTGACCAGCCTCATCACACGGAACAAACGGAAAAAGTTGATACTAATAATACCTTCTCCAGGCTGTAAGTAGAAATATACACTCCAGTTGTTTATGTAAATTTCACTTAAGTATTGTGAAACATAAATAAGGGGATAGATATTGGTTATTTTTAAATTCTCTAATGATATGTGAAATTTAAACTGGTTCTGACCTGTCAGATAAATTTTCATATTCAAAGTATGTTGAATAAAGCCCCATGCTATTTCCCGCTGAATCTATTTGGAATACAATTCTCTCTGTTTATCATCAGAGAAAAAGATTACACTTTTGTTTATCATCAGAGAAAAAGATTACACTTTATCCAAATTGTTACCATATCTTATCCACTCTCAATGGTTTGAAATTCGGCAAGCCTGGCAATTAAAATTTCAAAATTTAACTATCTCTAGTGGATAAAAATGGTAATAAAGGTGATCTTGTGGTGTAATCTATATTTTCAATTTTGATTAATAGATGTTTAGTGAAGGACATTGCTTTATTATTATTGTAGTTTACATAGGTAAAATGTGCTGCTCATTTTTTAAGTTGATCTGTTTATCTACTTATTGTTAAAATCTGTTTGATTTTTTTTTGGGGCGGGGGAGATGCTTATTGTTGAAATCTGATTGCTAGGAACTTAGTGTGGCATTTGTTAAATTCTGTTTATTTTAGGATGGAACGGATGCTAATTGTTGAAGTCAATACATGTATATTCATGGGGAGAACAGATGCCTATTGTTGAAGTCTTTTTGTTGGTCTGTTTATTTTTAGGGGGTGCTCTGTTGATTTAGGAGTTGTATTTCCTGTTTTGTCTTGGTTACCAATATAATCCTAAATACTGGATATCAGCAGGAAATTTTATAGTTTAATAGGTTTATGTTCAATTTATGGTTCATGCACAAAATCTGATTTAGAGGAAAAAAAAACACGAAATTTTAAAACAAATTATTGTAAAAAGTGGGATGAAGTACAAAAAGAGCTGCAAATAATCTTAGCTGTAGCAGACAATCAATTCAGTTTTCAACACTACTTGTTTAAAGAAGTGGTAAAATCATTTTATTTGTATTTCAGGATTATTTATGACAGTTCTTTTCTGTGATAAGAACATTAATATATTGTGTTCAAAGAATTTATAGCATTAATGGACTAGGTAATGGCAACAAACATATAAATTAATTCGTGAAAAGTCAAGACCGGAAATGAGATATTTGTGCATAAATGATGCAAAGAAACTGCCCTATACACTTTAATTATCTTTTTCTTCTTTATCAGGAAAAATATGTTTTAAAACACTGATAAAACATCTGAATTCAGAAATGAGTATGACTTGCCCCATATATGAATGTTTTTCTCACAACCTGTTTCTATATACAGAAAATACATATTGTGTATTTGTATTTCATATAGATACAGTATTTTTATTTGTCATTATTTCATGCATTTGAGCAGAATTGCATCATCTGAAGAAACAATTCACTTGAATGTTTCAAACTTTTCATTTTCTATTAAATACTGCATCGGATGGCTGATTTCCTGAAGATCCAAATCTTGATGTATTTTTGGGGAAAAACAATAGCATGAAAGTTTTGACAAATACATAAATTGACTGAGGACTGTCCTACTTATTTTTGGATCCGACTGTACAAAGTGCCAAAAAGTCACTTTATAGGAACATCAAGATTACAAGAAACATCCTTGGATTATCTCCCTGTGCCAATTAAGTTGTATATTGTAAAGGGGAAGATAATTTCAATTCCAATATCAAAATGTGATAATTGATAGGCTAATAAAATGATCCTCCCATTGACCATATACAACTAACTTTGTAAAGGGAGATAACCCACCAATGTTTCTCATTAGAATATTGATGTAGCAGGATCTGCAAGTCTTGTTATGTGATACTGAAAATTCACAACCTTCTCCGACAGAAATGACATCTCAGTTTGACAATTTTGATATTCAAATTTTTGGCTCGCGATGTCTTACTTTTCTGTAAAAACTCAGACTTTGGGTACTTCTTACATACCCCCCAAAAGTTTCAAAACTGATCCAGACTTGCAGCTTCTAGACAATCAACATTATACATAATATTGCCATTTTTTATATCTACAAGTTTCATAGAAGAATTGAAATACATGTGTTCATTAACTGGAATAAATGTAATACATTATGTAGATTGTAGCTAGTATCATGTTTGAAAACAAAACACTATCATTTAATGTATAGTCAATACTATTTCTTTCTTTCAATTTTAAAACTAACACTATCAAGTTCAACATTTGTCTTATTCATTTGGTTATATTTACTGTCTACACAACAACAACAACAATGGAGTTAACATGTATGACGCAAAGTTACAACAAACAGAAACATAATGTGTTGCATTCCATACAAACTTGTGATGTACAGCAGGAAACTAGAATGAAGCTAGCAATCCATTGTTTGAAAGCTGCAATCATAGCCGACAACATTTATTGTATTCCAAATGTACCTGATTACCTTTCATATTACATACCATCTACACTTTTCTCATCATATATAAATAAATCTATTAATTAAACACACTGCTGAAAAGATCCATATCTAGAAAAGTATATATAGGATCTAACGGCAAAATTCAGTACTGACAGTCAAACCTGCTGGTGTGGTCCCCATGTCTTGTTCTTGTATTGGAACTGTCCTAAAAGATCACATGACCTCTAAATACAGGTTTGACTGTAATAATGCAGCAGAAATTCTATTACTTTTTTTATAAATAAAGGCTGTGTACTAAGTTTGTACATTTGACTTGAAATTTTTAATCAACAAAAGCCAAAGATGCAAAAGAACTAAACTTTGATGATAAGAGATATACTTTAATCTTGTTTTCTGCCACATTAAATGACTGAATCCCTACCCTACCTGTTACAGGTAAGGTGTACTAAAATACATCAACACTAGTGCAAGTTTACCTTATACTTTTCCTCGGACTATATCATATATATAGTAATATATTATTTTTACATGTAATCTGAATACAAATATTAATAGTATATACAAGATATACAAGTACCGTACTTCTACCTGGTCCAAGGATACTCATTCACTTCTCCTAGTCATATTTAATATAGGTAATCAGGGATGACAGAACCTACCTGGTATATATCACCAGAATAAGGCAGCATACCTCTCATTTCTCTTTTGACAAAACATTGAAATCGTAAGCATTATACGTAGGGCCGAAAACAAATATACAGACCATGACTGATTGATCCCCTCAAATATACAATTTTGGGAGTGTGTTGGATCAGGTAGTCTTTGTACAGAAACAAAAGAAAGCAATCAAGACAATGTTCTAAAGACATGTTAGTGACAAATTAGTCATGGTCAATTATTAGATTTTAATAGTTCATAGAAAATAGTTAATTGTTAAAGTTATAAAAAAAAAATGCTTATTTTTGTATTTCTGCATCATTAAAACTACATCAAACATTATTTGCAATTAGTACTTAAATTTAGTGCTGGACTTCATTCACACACAAATTAAAACAAAACATCATAACAGAAAGATGTGATTTTTGTATCTTTTTTCTGCCTTTCGTGAGAAAAAAAAGTCTAGTTTTCAAGTTCAGCCATTAAAGAGGTTGAATATTTATATTTTTTTCAGAAAGTATTTCTTATTGCTGCAAATAATTTATTATTGGTTCAAGATACTTGAAAATTTAGTAATTAGCTTGAATGGGAATTGTATCTAAACCACACATATTTATATTATGTAACAAGATGTGTTTGTGAAACACTATGCCCCCGGTAGCAACCATGTCTACAATACAAAACTAATGCTAAAAATTGCAATATACACTAGAAATTAATCTCTAGTAGACATTTGTCCATTAGATCTATTTTTATTAAGAATATCAAGCCTCTTGCAGTCTTACTTAAACAGCTAAAACCAAAATCTAGATTTTGACCTTTTAACCTCAAGACCTTGACCTTTGATCTGACCTTGATGAATTTGCATAATTGTGTTCAGCTTTATATGATCAATATACAGGCCAAATATGAAGGTCCTATCACACCCGTTTGAAAAGATATAGGCAATGTTAAAGTTTTTGTTACAGTTTTCAAATTTGTAATCAGTGACCTTGACCTTGACTTGACCCACATTTTCTGGTGGATTCATACTAAACACCATTAAATCTATTCACATGTAGAATATCTAGCCTCTAGCAATTGTAATTAACAAGCTATTGCAAAATTTAGATTTTGACCTTTTGAATTCTGTGACCTTGACCTTTGACCTGACCTAAATGAAATTTGCATAATGGCATTTGGCTTAATATGATTAATATACAGGCTAAATATGAAGGTCCTATCACATCTGGTTTAAAAGATATAGGCAATGTTTAAGTTTTTGTTAAAGTTTTCAAATTTGCACTCAGTGACCTCGACCTTTGACCTGACCCAAAATATTTTGGTGGATTTGCACTAAGCTCTATTACATCTATTCTCATGTAGAATATCAAGCCTCTAGCTATTGTATTTAACAAGCTATAGCAAAATCTAGATTTTGACCTTTTGACCTCTGTGACCTTGACCTTTGATCCGACCTTAATGAAATTTGCATTATGGTGTTCAGCTTTATATGATGAATGCACATACCAAGGGCCTATCACATCTGGTTCAAAAGTTATGAGCTTAACTAAAGTTGCGGACAGACAGGGCAAAAACAATATGCCCCTGATCTACAGATCCGGGGGCATAAAAATGTTGATCTTATACTCCAAACAAACTTTTATTTGAGTGTGATTTATTTTCTTGAGAAAGAAAATACCATGATATCAAATCATGTCATCCTTTTCATCATATATTATTCATCTTTGTAGACTAAATGAGCTATCGCGAAAATAATTTGCCACAAAATTAGTTTAAGCAATGATTCTTCGATATAAGTTGTCTCGGGTTGGTTTACAGTAAATTTATCAAAATTTGACCAAGATAAAACTGAAACTGTTCAGGACCATTTACATGGTGATACAAGTCATATGCGTCTTGAAGCATGCAACTTTTGTATCATGATACATAAATGTTTACATGCACACAAGTCGCATGCATCTTGAAGCATGAAACTTTTGTATCATGATACATTTACCTTTACACAGTTTGTAAAAGTCGCATGCGACCATGTTAATCTTTTTTTACATTTTTCATATGTTTTTCAATTGTTAAAATAATAAAGACGCATGCAACTTGTATCACAAAATAGAACATGTCTTATCCCAAATTGTGTCTCATGCAACCTCAAAAAGTCGCATGCTACACAAAACGTGTAGTTTACACAGTATTATTTGTATCATGCTTCAAGACGCACGGCTTGTATCACTGTGTAAATCAGCCTTTAAATGTAGAAGTATACAACTCATCAACAATTCCATTGTAACTAAACATGAATATAAAAATTTATTATTTTAAATAATTTTTTACTATTTTCATCACAGATAAATCTTAATCAAAGAGATGAATTTATATAATGAAACCAAGAATGAGAAACCTTGGTCGGTTATCTCCCTGTA